>JAJAGP010002233.1:0-127033 GCA_025084515.1 Ancistrus triradiatus
ATTTGTTGTGTTTACGCTGTTGTATAACTGCTGTTATAATGTGTACAATTCAGTTGCACTATTTTTTTTTTATACAATAAAAGCTCTGAACCAACTGCATCTGTATGTCTTAGGAGTTTCTCCAGGTATTAGTAATGCAGCTTTCAACTAGACATGGATAAGAAATAATTAAGATCTCAGTGGTGTCTTATGTTTCTTACTTTGATCTCTTTTATGTCTGAATAGAAGCTTATATAAGACATAAACATATATATAAAACATATAAGACATAATTCAGCAGTAAATCCGTCTAGAATGAGATCTCATCTTTTTCTCCTTTGTCTCTCCAATGTCTTACAAATTATTTCTCATCTGTTTCTCCTTGTTTCTCCTAAGGGGGGTTTAGAAGAAATAAATGAGAAATAGCTAAGCCTTTGTTGAGACAAAATTAAGATCTTATCTATTTCTCCTACATTTCTCCTGAGACATAGAAAAGACGATCTTGAGAAATACTTTTTTTCCTTTGGGTTTGTTCGTGCCATGATACACCTCCACAAACATGTTGTGAAGTGCAGACTTTGATAGATCCCTTTTGATAGACCCCATTCTTTAAATTAAACAGGGTGCCCACTCACACCTGATTGTCATCCCATTGATTGAAAACGATTGAAATTTCATTTTCAAATTAACTGCAAATCCTAGAGGTTCACATACTTTTGCCATTTACTATTATGTAATACTGGATAATTTTCCTCAATAAATAATTGACAAAGTATAATATTTTTGTCTAATTTGTGTGAGTGGGTTCCCTTTATCTACTTTTAGGACTTGTATAAAAATCTGATGATGTTTTAGATCATAGTTATGCAGAAATATAGACAATTCTAAAGGGTTCACAAACTTTCAATCACCACTGTATCACACCATGGATATATAATGAGGACAACAAATCTGATAATGAAATTGCTTATTTTTTGCATTTTTCTCAAATTCATTGGTTTTTCATTACAAATCAAATAACCAGCATAACAATTTGAGTGAACAGTTCAAAACTACATTTCGGTACATTTCAGAATTTATTGATATTTGGTAGGGCCCCTTTCACTGGCATTTAAAATCAAGCAGCATTTAGGACTTGACATTTAGTGAGTATGAATCAGAGTTGATGCTTTTTTTCAACCAGCCTGCAGCACCTGGGAATGCCAGAAAGAAGCATGCAGAGGAACATGGACAGCACAGGTGTACAGGATAAAACAAAATGCCATTTCTGCTCAGCATTTTTCTGGGCTATGTACAATCACTGAACAATAAACTGTATGATTTTTGAGGAAGAATAACAGTCAAGATATAAAATGACTACAGACACAGTTACTGAAATGCACTGAATCATTCCTTTTCTTTTAGGTTAATTGTAGTTGACAGGTTTTACGATCACGCTCATATGGAGTGCACCCAAGACTGACTGATTCTATTTGTCATGCCACACCACTTTTTTAGTATTTCAGAATTTGAACCAATGAATCTTTTATTAATGCACAAGATTCCATCCTATTTATTCAATAGTGGAAAAACAGAACTAGCGAAACCTTTGACCTCCATTCATACTTCCATGTTGCTTTTATGCAGAGGTATAGAGAGCATGCACACCCTAGCAGTTATTATCCACAATCACATTTTAAATTATAAACTTTCCAGTTATATTCTAAACTTGACTGATAAAGTAAAATAATATTTATGTACAGTGGTGCTTGAAAGCTTGTGAACCCTTTAGAACTCCCCAAATCCACAATCAGACAGATTAAGTTCAAATGGAGGAAATCAAGACCATGTTACCCTCCCCAGGAGTGGTCGACCAACAAAGATCACTCCAAGAGCAAGGCGTGTAATAGTTGGTGAGGTCCCAAAGGTCCCCGGTGTAAATTCTAAGCAACTGAAGGCCTCTTTCACATTGGCTAATGTTAATGTTCATGAGTCCACAATCAGAAGAACACTGAACAACAATGATATGCATGGCAGGATTGCAAGGACAAAGCCACTGCTCTCCAAAAACAACATTGCTGCTTCTTGATGCATGCTCAATAATACAGGTAAGAAAATCCCAGAAGTTGAATCTGTTCATCTGGACAAAGTTTTTTTGTCGGAGAACGTTTCGTCACTCATCTAAGTGACTTCTTCAGACTTTTTGTCGGAGAAACGTTTCGTCACTCATTCAGACTGAAGAAGTCACTTAGATGAGTGACGAAACGTTTCTCCGACAAAAAGTCTGAAGAAGTCACTTAGATGAGTGACGAAACGTTTCTCCGACAAAAAAACTTTGTCCAGATGAACAGATTCAACTTCTGGAGCATTGCTGCTTGTCTGCAATTTGCTAAAGATCACATGGACAAGCCAGAAGAATGTTTTGTGGAATGGATGAGACAGAAATAGAAGTGGTTTAAAAAGAGTTGTGTTATGTTTGGAGAAAGGAAACCACTGCATTCCAGCAAAAGAACCTTATTCCATATGTGAAACATGGTGGTGGTAGTATCATGGTTTGGGCCTGTTTCTGGGCCAGGACGGCTTGCCATCATTGATGGAACAATGAATTCTGAATTATATCAGAGTATTCTAATGAAAATGTTAGGACATCTGTCCATGAACTGAATCTCAAGTGAAGGTTGGTCATGCAGCAAGACAATGGCAATAAGCACACAAGTCATTCTACCAAAGAATGGTTAAAGAAGAATAAAGTTAATGTTTTGGAATGGCCAAGTCAAAGTCCTGACCTTAATTCAATCATAATGTTGTGGAAGGACCTGATGTGAGCAGTTAATGTGAGGAAACCCACCAACATCCCAGAGTTGAATTTGTTCTGTGTAGAGAAACGGGCTAAATTTCCTTTGAAAAGCAAAGGTTCACATACTTTTGTCACTCACTAATATGTAATATTGGATAATTTTCTCAATAAATAAATTACCAAGAATAATCTTTTTGTCTCATTTGTTTAACTGGGTTCTCAATATCTACTTTTATGACAGATTTAGGGTGAAAATCTGATGATGTTTTAGGTAATGTTTATGCAGAAATATAGAAAATTCTAAAGGTTTCACAAACCTTCAAGCACCAATGTGGGTTTTGTTAGGGTTTGCGGGGGAAAGCGAACCCAACTGAGAGTTTTATGAACCTAAATCCCTTTAACAGTCTGACTCACAAACAGCACAGAACCACACCATAAGAACCAAAGGAGAGAAAAAAAAAGAAACGGAATGGAAAGGAATATCTTTGTGTGTGGGTATGAGTAGGGAGATTCCAGTCCAGGGGGATCTCCACCAAGCCCAGGAACAGGAACACTTGGCAACCAGCAAGCTTGCAGAATGGACCCAGAGAGACAATTCCATGGTGGTGCATGGTGGATCACTGCTGGCTGAACCAATTCTGGATTATTTCTATCCAAATTGCAACTAAAAAGCAAACACATCAATAGAAAATATATATATACACATCTTTGTTCTCTCACAGACAGAACAGCTACTTATGTACCGATACAGAATGTATGGAATACAGATTCAGCAATCAATAAAACTATATTTACATTTACAGCATTTAGCAGACAACCTTATCCAGTGCAACGTACTTTATATTCTTCCTAGTAGTCAAAACCTCATGTTAGTACAAGTAAGCAATAGCTCAAGAACACAATCAAACCAAAACTTGCTAGTATCGGATGTAAGTAAATTAACAAAATACACAAGCAAAGGGTTTGTTTTTGTTTGTTTGTTTGTTTTAAATATGCAGTTGCATTTTCAGTCTTCATTTAAGTGCCAAGTGAAGACGTTAGTCTTTAGTTGTCGCTTGAAGATAGCAAGAGCCATTCGGACATCCAGTGGAAGTTCGGTCCACCACCTGGGTGCCAGGACAGAGAAGAGTCTTGATGCTTGTATTCCTTTAATCTTCCATGGAGGATCCAGTCACATCAAGCTCATCTCTCGGAGGTTACGAGGTACAGAGCGTAGTTTGATTAGAGCCTTTAGGAGAGATGGTGGTGTTCCATTTTTGACTTTGTAGGCAAGTATCAGGGTTTTGAATTTGATGTGGGCAGTTATAGGGAGCCAATGAAGTGAATGCAGCAGTTGAGTGACATAAGAAAAGTTGAGAAGATTGAAAATCAGATGACCTGCTGCATTCTGAATAAGTTGCAGGGGTCTGATTTGCATGCACTGGAAGACCAGCCAGAAGAGCATTACAGTAATCTAGTTTTGATACAACAAGAGACTGGACAAGCACCTGGGTGGCTTCTCTGCAGAAGAAGGGTCGAATTCTCCTGATGTTGTAGAGGAGGTACCTGCATGACTGGGTCAGAGAGAATATGAGCTAACTCCACATAACTCCACAGTTTCTTGCATTCTCAGAAGGTGTGATGGAGGAGTTCACCTGGGAGATGGCAAAATCTTGATAAGGGGACACACTACAGTCAAAAGAACTATATAGTAGTAGTAGTCTCAGAGGACAAGTAGCAGTCTCTAAACCACTTCTCAGCATGGTAAACAAGGAAAGATTATTGGCTATGATATGCAAACATTTGAAAATGATGAAATGAAATGCAAAAAATGCCAAGGAGTGCTGACTGTGATAGACCTTTTCCACATTTACCTACCTAAACTCGATTTTGCATTTTGGGGAAAACTGGAAGACAAATAAATCCAAACATTCAGTCACATCACAAGAATCTCTTTTTAATATTGTTTTTGAGCATATTTGTGGAGTTCATGTCAGCTTGAGTGCACACAGTCATTACAACATGCACTCCTGGAAGGGGACAAACTGCATATCAATACATTCTGAAATGTTATGTACCTTTCTCAAAGATTTGACATTTCACTCAGATTGATATGCTGATAATCTTACAGTATTTGTAATGAAAATGCATCTGTAATGAAACTGAATCTCAAGAGAAGGTGGGTCATGCAGCAAGACAACGACCCTAAGCACACAAGCTGTTCTACCAAAGAATGATTGAGACCTCCTTACCCTCCTCGGAGCTATGATATATATATTTTTTAATGTATAAAAACTGAGCACCGTCTTTGAACAGGAGGTATTTTTGTTTTTGTGAAATGCTCAAGAGCATCTACAAATGAGGACTGAGTTAAGCATGTGAAGTGTGAAGTATGAAGTGTAACAAACCCAAACCTTCATGTCCTCTTGTGGGGACGTGAGGTCTCATGAGGTTAAAGAAACATAAAGTTAATGTTTTGGAATGACCAAGTCAAAGTCCTGACCTTAATCCAATCGAAATGCTGTGGAAGGACCTGAAGTGAGCAGTTAATGTGAGGAAACTCACCAACATCCCAGAGTTGAAGCTGTTCTGTACGAACGCATGGTCTAAAATTGTGCAGGACTGATCAACAGTTACCTGAAATGTTTAGTTGCAGTTATTGCTGCACAGGGGTCACACCAGATACTGAAAGCTAAGGTTCACATACTTTGCCACTCACTTATATGTAATATTGGATCATTTTCCTCAATAAATAAATGACGCATAATATTTTTGTCTCATTTGTTTAACTGGTTTCTCTTTATCTACTTTTAGAACTTCTGTGAAAATCTGATGATGTTTTCGGTCATATTTATGCAGAAATATAGAAAATTCTAAAGAGTTCACAAACTTTCAAGCTGCACTCAATACTAACTATATAAGATACATACCGTAAATAGTTAGGGATCTAAATTAAACTTATTCAACCAAGGCCTGATGCTACAATTTTGGGCAGCGGAACTGGGCAACTTCCGGGAGAAAACACCCGAAGTCAGAGATAATAGTGGCATGAGAGACCTAGAAAGGTTAGGATATTTTTCAAAATTTGAAAAACAAACAAGGCATTATGTCTAGACATAACTTAAAGAAAAGTATATAAGAGCCTGGGAAACTGATGGTTGTTGTCATTTTCACATTTTGATGGTGTGTACTTGTCCTTGTTGCTGATGCTCAAGAGTTAATGCGATAAATTTTTGTTTGTTTCTCCACTGAAAACTTTAACTCGGCTTGAGGGATTTTTGATTAAGTAAGCAGAAATGCTGTCAAAAAACCATGACACTGTCTTGTTGACCTGCTTTAGCTGCCAAGCAGAACCTTTTGAGAGGCATTAGTTTCTCATTCGGTCTCTCTTGTAGACTAGAGTTTGAAACGCACAAGTCAATGACATATCCAAACATGGGAAAGTACCTAGCCTTTTAACTGATCGGTGAAGTGTATGTTCCTTGAGTTAAATATTAATTGCTGACACAATATGAATAAGTGATATATTGCTACTACTCTACAATTTATTTTGGACTGTTTAAGACTGAAATACAGGGTGTTTGAAAGTTTGTGGAGCCTTTAAATGTTTTATATTACTGCACAAGTATAAGCAATGACATCATCAGACATTTACAAAAGTCCCAGAAGTAGAATGAAGAGAACTAAATTAAATAAATGAGACAAAAACATATATTGTGTCATATACTATATGAATTATGTGAACATCAAGCTACATCTGACTTAATGACTTAAAGATATTAAAAAATATAGTATGCATGGCATCTCAAGGTGTGATCTATGGTGGAATATTTATTAATTAGCTTTTACTGACTGTGAACATGAATAATTAGCATAATTGATTCGGCATGCAAAACTTTTGAGTGATTTTTAGTAGAGTAAGTCAAAACAGGTATGTCTGTAATAAGTAGAAAAATCAGACGCTGTGTTACTGTGGTAAGAGTGTAACTAATGTTAAGATTCAGTTCAGAATGGAAACCAGTCTATTAGCTAAAAAAGAAACTGAGCTAATGAGACCCGAATTCTAATTAATTGAAATTTTGATGTATTTTTGATTCAATTTAGTCTCCTACAGCCTTTAAGGGATGACTATTTTCTGGCTGCTCTGAATTTAGCTTAGGCGTGAACTAATGAATGATGGTCAATATCTGAGCTGCTCCAGTAGCAGATGGCTCATTTACCGATGCACTTCCCGATTTTGCTCGCTCTTTCTTCTCTCTCCCCACTGTGTTTCTGATAAGATGTGTGCATTAGTAACCAATCCATCATAATACCCACCCTCACTTCCTTTGTTAACCATTCATTTTCTCCTTGAAACATACAGTGGTGCTTGGAAGTTTGTGAACACTTTAGAATTTTCTATATTTCTGCATAAATATGACCAAAAACATCAATTGATTTTCATACAAATCATAAAAGTAGATAAAGAAAACCCAGTTAAACAAATGAGACAAAAATATTTCACTTTGTCATTTATATATTGAGGAAAGTGATCCAATATTACATATTAGTGAGTGGCAAAAGTATATGAACCACTAGGATTATCAGTTAATTTGAAGGTGAAATTAGAGTCAGGCGTTCTCAATCAATGGGATGAGAATCAGGTGTGAGTGGGCACAATGTTTGTTACGGTTCGCCATGATAAAAACCATGAAAATAATAATAAAAGGGGTTTTAGGACCCAAATGCAGTTAGCTCCAGATGGAAGGGGTAAACCAAAATATAAATACATGAAAAGGAACTGATTTAGCAAAAACTAAAGCAATGTGGCTGGGGATAGAACCCTGGACTGTGGTGTGAGGGCGTACGCGCTTAATGCTAGTTTCCACTCAGCACCAGAAACTGAAAGTGAAAAGGGAACCATTAAGGGCACAAAAAAGAGCTGTTCTGAGATGGACTCAAAACCAGGAACATAGTATTAATGAGAAAATCAAATGGGAAAAAAGGAAAAGAAGTGCCTGCAGTGCTAGACAGTTTTGCAGTAAATTAAAGCGCTCCAAAAATGAAAACAGAGCACTCGAGAGCACTCTCTCTCAAAGGTTGCGAGTATGCAAACTAAAGACACTAAGTGAGAGAAAGAGGGTGTGGCGTGCTGAGAGAAATACCTCAGGCATTACTTTACAATCCCCAAAGACTGCGTGAGGCGTAGCACAGTACTCCATACGCAGTGGAGCGTGAGACAGACGTGCATGCACGGTACTCCGTCCTGACAGAGCTTGAAAATTACGCTCCACAGTACGAGGCTAATATTGGATCATTTTCCTCAATAAATAAATGACCAAGCATAATATTTTTGTCTCATTTGTTTAACTGGGTTCTCTTTATCTACTTTTAAGACATGTGAAAATCTGATGATATTTTAAGTCTTAATTATGCAGAAATATAGAAGATTCTAAAGGGTTCACAAACTTTCAAGCATCACTGTATGCTGCCTATATTTTCTGCATTTTCAACATGTGCAAATGCACACTTATATTCAGTATAGTACAGCTGAATTCATGTAACCCTATTAGAAATCAATATTATTGAATGCTAGGTGTAGCATGTTCTCAATAACAGTTTTGATTAAAAATTAACCCGGGTTTGTTTAATAAGTAAGCAGTTCTTTGAAGACTCTGGCTGTCCAGGTCATATGTTGCACTACAGCTGGTAGTGCAGACAACTTCAGATGAAGTTGAGCAGTGTATCAGGACAATTGCACAATTGTCCAACCAGGCAGGTGAGGTTGGGAAGAGGAATCACAGCAGGTATACTGTTTCCTCTAGCATCAGCATCAATATTTCACACCAGCATCACATCTAGTAGCAGAAGTACATCTGTGACATGTCAGAGAGTGAGAGAATAGATGTTTACAACTGATGGAGCTGTAAAAAAAACATAAAGAGGGTGCAAAAAGTGATCACACCACAGTTCAGCAATGAGGAACTTTTTCATGACCAAAAGGAGAGCCATTAGCATGACACATTGACAGCAAACAGTCACCGGCAAAAACATCAAAACCACCTGGATCATTATGATGTTCAAGTATGTGTTACACATGATTGTCCAGATCCAGGATATTTCCCAGAGCATCACACTCCCTTCACCAGCTTGTTTTCTTCTCACAATGCATGCTGGTGTTTCTTCAGGTAAACGGCGCATATACAGTATACCCAACTGTCTACATGATGGAAAAGAAAACAGAACTCACTGGACCAGAAGACCTTTTTCCTTTCTCCAAGGTCCAGTTCTGTGCTCACTGTAGGCACTTTTGATGGTGAACAGAGGTAAGCATGATGAGCACTCTGTCCGATATGCAACTAGGCAGACCCCTACTTAGCAGGTGACACTGAACAGTGCGTTTTGACACATTCCAACTGTATTCAGCACTAAACATTTTTGTGTCCTACAGGAGCTCTTCTGACTATTTGGTTAGGCTTTGTTGTTTTTGCAAAAATTCCACAACAGAATTGGTTTAAACTTTATGTAATGTATAAGAGAGTATTATCATAGATTGATTTGGACACATCATGAAGTGACTAACCCTAGATCAACACACTACTCTACCACAAGTTAAATATTCAAAATTTTTTGGTTTGGGTCAGAGTGCAGTGTTTTTCAACCTGGATTACAACACAGGAAAGAGAATGAAACTTTTTTCAACTGTCCATGGACATAAAAAATAGACTACGGTAAGTAAAGTTTAGAAAAATAAATAAAGAAATAAGTAAAAGACACAGATGTTTTAGCTAACACTAATGACTAACTCAGCGTTTTAGCCAATATGAGCAGAGTGTCACATTTCATTAAGACCAAAGAAAAACTGCGTTGACTTGTGGAAAAGGAGTTTAATATGTCACCTTTAGTGTTTTGGTTGGTGGGTGTATATGGTATAAACAGTTACCTACATTAATAATGATTATTTGCTGACTTGATCATACAGTACAAAAGTCTTATTCCACCTTTAGACCACTACATATTTGACTACTGTAGTGTACAAAAGCTGGGTTTTTTTTCAGATTTTTTTATGCTGCATAAAAGTTCCTGTATTTTATGGTTGTATTCTAATAAAGAAACTTATAAATATTTATATATGGTCATTATGCCATTTCTAAAAGAGCAACTCTAATGGTGGCATGGTGGCCTAATATGTTTGCACAGTACTGTATATAAAAAATGAAACCTGCAAATGTTTGGGCATTCTGTCAGTCATTATTCCCCAACATCCCCTTTTTGTGAAAACTACAGCATCCAGTATGATTGAGATCTACACAAAACACTTTCATTTCCTGAAGCATCTGAAAGTCTATTTTTAAGTACATTTTGGGATTATTGTCTTGTTGTAATATTCAAATTCTTTTTGGCTTCAAGTACCATACTTCATTGACTAAGGAACATTGGCTTTCAGGATTGGATTATTGTAACGGCGTGAGCCGGAGGGGAAGCAGGAGACGAACGCAGGTTCAAAAGCAAAGGGGTGATTTATTAACAAACAGAAAATAAACACAGCGAACTGAACAGGCGAGGACTGAAAACGGGTGGATAACAGAAACGAGGCCGGAGCCGAAAACGGGCATGAAACAAGGAAGTGAACAAAACGTGACAAACCTGGGAATGTGAGGTACGCGGACGAACTTGGAGGAGAACGGACGGAGTGCGTAGGAACGCGAGACGAGGGACGGTGTGTAGGGGCACGACCGGTGGAGTAAGCGTAAGGGACATAACATCAATAATCCGCGGTGACGGTGAGGTGAGTGCGGTTTAAATGGAGTGTGGGTGTGATGATGAAATGAGGAACAGGTGCGTGTGATCATGACGTGCGCAGGTGACGCTGGCGTGGTGGCCAGCGAGCGTGACAGAGCCCCCCCCCCCAAGGAGTCCGAGACGGAGCTAGGACTCCAGAAAGAGCCGCAGTCCTGTCTCGGGGGGTCTCCTCGCCGGGCGGACCCTAGGAGGGGACCGCCAACAGTCGGGCGGTCGGCGCGTGGAGGCACTGATGAGGCGACGCTGGAGAGTGGAGGCGACGACTGGAGGCAGACGAGCGGAGGCGACGACTGGAGGTAGACGAGCGGAGTCGACGACTGGAGGCAGATGAGCGGGGTCGACGAGGCGATGCTCGAGAGCAGAGTCGACGAGGCAATGCTCAACAGCAGAGGCGACGAGGCGATGCTCGACAGCAGAGGCGAGGCGACGATGCTCGAGAGCAGAGTCGACGAGGCGACGATGCTCGAGAGCAGAGTCGGCGAGGCGGCGATGCTCGAGAGCAGAGTCGGCGAGGCGGCGATGCTCGAGAGCAGAGTCGGCGAGGCGGCGATGCTCGACAGCAGAGGCGAGGCGGCGATGCTCGACAGCAGAGGCGAGGCGGCGATGCTCGACAGCAGAGGCGAGACGGCGATGCTTGACAGCAGAGGCGAGGACTGGAGGTTGCTGGAGGGCGGAGTCGACGACGTGTGGCTGCAGAGCGGAGTCGACGACATGTGGCTGCAGAGCGAGGTCGTCGACGACGTGTGGCTGCCGAGCAGAGTCGTGGACGACGTGGTGCTTGAGAGCAGGGTCGTGGACGACGGGATGCTTGAGAGCAGGGTCGACGACGTGATGCTTGACAGCAGAGGCGAGGCGGCGATGCTTTGACAGCAGAGGCGAGGCGGCGATGCTTGACAGCAGAGGCGAGGACTGGAGGTTGCTGGAGGGCGGAGTCGACGACGTGTGGGCTGCAGAGCGGAGTCGACGACGTGTGGCTGCCGAGCAGAGTCGTGGACGACGTGGTGCTTGAGAGCAGGGTCGTGGACGACGGGACGCTTGAGAGCAGGGTCGACGACGTGATGCTTGACAGCAGAGGCAAACGTGGCGGCGCTTGACAGCAGAGGCGACGTCTTGGGTCTCCCGTGGAGGAGACAGTCTCCGAAAGGGTTCCCCTGGAGTGGACAGTCTCTGAATGGTTTTCTCTGGGGGTTGCGGCCGTTAGAAAGGCCTCAGACGGGGTCTCCGTGGAGGAGACTTGCTCAGACCGGGTCTCTGTGGAGGCTGTGGCCTTTTGGGAAGGCTTCTGACGAGACTCGGGCCTTTGGAAGGCTTCTGACGAGACTCGGGCCTTTGGGAAGGCTTCTGATGAGGATGGAGCCTGTAGAAAGGCTTCTGATGAGGATGGAGCCTGTAGAAAGGCTTCTGACGAGGCTGGGAGCCTGTAGAAAGGCTTCTGACGAGGCTGGAGCCTTTGGAAAAGGCTTCTGACGAGACTCGGGCCTTTGGGAAGGCTTCTGACGAGACTCGGGCCTTTGGGAAGGCTTCTGACGAGACTCGGGCCTTTGGGAAGGCTTCTGACGAGACTCGGGCCTTTGGGAAGGCTTCTGACGAGGCTGGAGCCTTTGGAAAGGCTTCTGACGAGGACTGGAGCCTTTAGAAAGGCTTCTGACGAGGCTGGAGCCTTTGGAAAGGCTTCTGACGAGGCTGGAGCCTTTGGAAAGGCTTCTGACGAGGCTGGAGCCTTTGGAAAGGCTTCTGACGAGGCTGGAGCCTTTGGAAAGGGCTTCTGACGAGGCTGGAGCCTTTGGAAAGGCTTCTGACGAGGCTGGAGCCTTTGGAAAGGCTTCTGACGAGGCTGGAGCCTTTGGAAAGGCTTCTGACGAGGCTGGAGCCTTGGGAAAGGCTTCTGACGAGGCTGGAGCCTTTGGAAAGGCTTCTGACGAGGCTGGAGCCTTTGGAAAGGCTTCTGACGAGGCTGGAGCCTTTAGAAAGGCTTCTGACGAGGCTGGAGCCTTTAGAAAGGCTTCTGATGAGGCTGGAGCCTTTAGAAAGGGTTTTTGGTGCCCTGGGGGCAGCCACTGGAACAGCAGACACCCTGGGGGCAGCCACTGGAACTACTGATCGAGACACGGGAGTGGGCACGACGGGAGTGGGTGACGTGACTGTCTGTGTCGGATAGGTTTCGCGGTGCAGGAATCGGCGGCGCTAACCGTGCTATCGTGGGGACTGAGGGCCCTAACACGGACTCAGAGGAGGTAGAAACCGCGCCACCGGACGTTCTACGAGTCCCGCCGGCGTTTGACGACACTGGTCCGGCTGGTGGTGAGCTGGGGATCCAGCATTTGACCAACCAGAGCCGGCCGGACAGGGGCGAATGGGCTCAAGAGCGCGGGTTTACTGCCCGTGCAGCTCCGTGGAGAGCCAAAGCCAAACTCAAGCATCTCCAGGAACTGCTGCGAGGTTCCTGCCTTGAGTATTGGCCACAGCTGGGTGGCCCAGATTAGGGCTTCATCGGTGAGGTGGAGAACTAAAAACGAGATTTTGGCATATTCGGAGTCAAATTGAGATTTTGGCATATTCGGACGTGATGAAAATACTGCCCGCACCATTCCACGAACGGCCGGCAGGTGGCAGGATTGCCGTCGAAACGGCCGAAGGGAAAAGAAAAATCAAAAGAACCTGCCGTCTCCATAGCGGCGGATTATTCTGTAACGGCGTGAGCCGGAGGGGAAGCAGGAGACGAACGCAGGTTCAAAAGCAGAGGGGTGATTTATTAACAAACAGAAAATAAACACAGCGAACTGAACAGGCGAGGACTGAAAACAGGTGGATAACAGAAACGAGGCCGGAGCCGAAAACGGGCATGAAACAAGGAAGTGAACAAAACGTGACAAACCTGGGAATGTGAGGAATGTGGACGAACTTGGAGGAGAACGGACGGAGTGCGTAGGAACGCGAGACGAGGGACGGTGTGTAGGGGCACGACCGGTGGAGTAAGCGTAAGGGACATAACATCAATAATCCGTGGTGACGGTGAGGTGAGTGCGATTTAAATGGAGTGTGGGTGTGATGATGAAATAAGGAACAGGTGCGTGTGATCGTGACGTGCGCAGGTGACGCTGGCGTGGTGGCCAGCGAGCGTGACAATTATACTTTGTGGAATCCTGTCTTCCCTCTACTTGCATATAACTACAGTATATTTCAAGTGTCACTGGCTGCTACACAACTTACAAGAATGATAGAACCACCAAATGGTCAAAGATTGGAGAGGTGTGGTATGGTTAAATAAAATAGACCAGACCACAGCACTTGTATGCTCTATAGCTCCTGTTAACCAAATGCTGAGTATACTCTCTCACACATTTGGGTCAATTTAGAGATGCTAGTTGACCTAACACATGTCTTTGGAACATGGGAGGATACTGAAAATACCTGGAGGAAATCCACACAAACAGTGGCAGAACATGCAAACTCCATTCAGCAGTCATAAGGATTGTACAATTAACACTTTGGTAAATTTCTGAGGATGAAACTAAACAGAAATCCTATAAATCTGTCTTGAAAATTCTGCAAGTTTTTGTTCAAGTAACATAAAACATTTTTTTTATAACTTCTAACTGTTTGCATTAGAGTGTATGTAGTTAGAAAGTGCGCTTATTTTGTATAATTATGTTATGATAACACTGATAATTGGGTCAATATGAAACGAGAAAATGTGTTGACTACTAATTTGACTACTATAAACAAGAGCAGATGTGTGAGTTGTTTTTACACTGACTGAGGAGCAACAAGATGGCACACTCTCTTATCCCTGCTGCTCATGTCTTGTGACAGATGCAGGATAGCCTTGCCTTGAAGAGTGATGATAACTGGAACCACTTAATGGATGAAAGCAGTGAGGATATTGAAGAATAATGTTGCCATTTTGAGCTTTGACTTCATACTGCGAGGGTGTTTGTCATGAATGAGAAAAGTTTGTTTGAGTATCTTGTGTAAAGAAACGTGAGAATGATTACTTTAATTGAAATTACTTCTGTAAACTGCATAGGCACAACACCTCGTATCTCTTTATTTAACTAAACATCTGGCATAAGCTCTGCTAATATCATAATGCATGCTATAGAATATCTTCCCCACAGGCCAGAGACTGTCTTATGACATGCAGTAGGGCAGCATGACCCACAAGGCTGTCATGGAGGAGCTCACTGCACTGCTGTGCAGTGTGACAGGGAAGACCCCTGCAAATAAAGCTGATGGCATTCATGTGCTAGTTCACCGACAGCAAGATTAAGGCTACCGCTGGCTGCAAGACCTGTGTGTATTGGAGGATATGAAGTCCACCTAGGCTCTTCTACCAGAGGGAAACTATTTTAAAGCTTGGGATCATGATCAGGACTGATCATTTATTGTTGTTTTATTCATTTATTAATTTCTTATTTATTCACTCATTGTGGCTGTACATTAATTGGGTTCGCTTTATTTACATGTAGAACTTGTGTCAAAATCTGATGATGTTTTAGGACATACGGAAACAGAAATATAGAAAGAAATGCACCATTTGAAGTTGATGCAAATGCAATTTCATTGTTCTTGCTTAATGATGACTAGGTTTTAAATCTAGAACATTATGTATTATCTCAGTAATATAATGTGATTGTTCTTTCTAATCAGCAAAATGTTATCCATTAGACGTCTGGCTTTGAACCCAGTATTCTCAATAACTGTAAACACCCTTTATTATCTCTTCATATTCTCTTCTACTTGTTACGGTTTGTGAGGGTGAACTGTGTGAAGTTGAGGGGAGGACCCAAGTGCTGTGAGCCCATGGTTGTGTCAAGGACCCTATGAGGCGAGTGCGGGTGTGTGTGTGTGTTCATGTTTAGGAGTGTAAAAGGCACACATGCAACAAAAAACTCAAAGAAACCCGAAATGAAGGCAGCAGGGATCGAACCCTGATCGCTGGCATCAGGGTCAGATATGTTACCATGGCAAACAAAAGTGCCGCATGGTGCGGACTCAGAAACAAAATGATGTACTAAACAGTTATGTGGGCGAAAAGAAGGCAGGCAGGTGGAAGGAGCCGAATGCTCCAATCATGCCTCTCAAAAGGGGAAACTGAAAGCGACTAACAATGGCCAATGGCACAGTGTGAAGAGCGAACAAGAAAGTGTCACTCGTGGGGGCTGCTTCATGAGTTTTTGGGGGAACCCCAAAATGCCCAAAGCGCAAGCTGAATTGGGGGTTTTAGGTGGATCCCGAAAATGCGCGAATAACGAGCCGATCTGGGTGTGCGTGATGCTTTGAAAGGACAGGCAAGAAAGGTGATGCTACTATCAGCGTAGCATCTGCAAAAGCAGTAATGGGCCGAAAAGCAGGACCCGACCGCTAGATACGCACTCACTAATACTGGGGGGTAGCAGGAGTGTGGGGCTGATTCCAACGAGGGAGCGAGCAGGGTCTCGTGTCACCATGGCGACCAAGCAGACATAGATAGGTGAGTGAAGAGCACAGAATCAGTCGCACCAATGTCTGATCCTAACCAAAGCGCACAGGTGTTTCTCATAACATTCGTTGGGGAGGCGTGCTGGCTGGGCGCTGTTGTTTTAATTATTGTTATAATAATAATAATAATAATAATAATAATAATAATAATAATAATCACAGTAATATATAATAATATTATAAAAACACTTCAGTAAAGGCTCAAATTTCATCACAAATTAATTGCTAATCATAGAGGTTCATATACAGTGGTGCTCAAAGGTTTGCGAACCCTTTAGAATCGTATATGTTTTTGCATAAATATGACCTAAAACATCATCAGATTTTCACACAAGTCCTAAAAGTTAATAAAGAGAACCCTGTTATACAAATGAGACAAAACTATTATACTTGGTAATTCATTTATTGAGGAAAATGATTAAAATATTTCATATTAGTGAGTGGCAAAAGTATGTTGAGATTCAGTTCATGGACAGATGTCCTGACATTTTCCTTTAGAATTCTCTGATATAATTCAGAATTCATTGTTCCATCAATGATGGCAAGCCATCCTGGCCCAGATGCAGCAAAACAGGCCCAAGCCATGATACTACCAACATGTTTCACAGACAGGATAAGGTTCTTATGCTGGAATGCAGTGTTTTCCTTTCTCCAAACATAACGATTTTCTTTTAAACCAAAAAGATCTATTTTGGTCTCATCTATCCACAAAACATTCTTCAAATAGCCTTCTGGCTTGTCCACGTGATATTTAGCAAACTACAGATGAGCAACAATGTTCTTTTTGGAGAGCAGTGGCTTTCTCCTTGCAACCTTGCCATACATTGTTGTTCTATTGTTGTTCTTTAAATAAAACAGGGTGCTCACTCACACCTGATTGTCATCCCATTGATTGAAAACACCTGACTCTAATTTCAAATTCAAATTAACTGCTAATCCTAGAGGTTCACATACTTTTGCCAGTCACAAATATGTAATATTGGATCATTTTCCTCAATAAATAAATGAACAAGTATAATATTTTTGTCTCATTTGTTTAACTGGATTCTCTTTATATACTTTTAGGACTTGTGTGAAAATCTGATGATGTTTTAGGTCATATTTATTCAGAAATATAGAAAATTCTAAAGGGTTCACAGCACCACTGTACTTGCATTTCTTTTCTTAATTTTCCTCATTAAATAAATGACTATGCATAACATTTTATCTAATGTGTTTAATTAGGTTGTCTTTATCTACTTTTTGGGCTTGTGTTAAAATCAGATGGTCTTATTTCTGTAGAAATATAGACCATTCTAAAGGGTTCACACATTTTCAAGCACCACTGTGCATGCATATGAAAATGCATTACCTAGCTTAGCTAATGGCTCTTGGCTTTTGTTTAGTAAGCAACACAACATATTTTCTTTATCAAAAGGAACACTGCTGACAGTCTCAAAAACATGATGTCCTGCACTTCTTTGCTAATGTCCATGAAAAATAGTCCCTTTTTAATCTCCCATTGTTCTTTTGCTTAACACAAGGGAAAATTATGATCTATGAGCTATAGTCTATTTGTTTGGTTCCTCTTATGGTCTAGTGAGCTCAGGCTTAGACCTGATCATCTGTTTGGTTCCTCGTGGAACAAAGTGACTAATGTTCTTTAATGCAGTAGTTCTTTAATGTAGCTATTTTATCAAGTGGGCTGCAGGAATATCAAATCCTACTGTACCATATACTGTAAATCAATGTGTAAGATTAAAATTATAGAGCTGAATGCCGTACAGTTTGAAAAATGGTGGGTGATTCTCAGCATTGAAGTGACCCTGATGTGGTGATAGTTTGTTAGTGTGTGCTGCCCTGGTACGAGTGTATCAGACACTGTAGTGATGCTGGAGTTGCAAAACCACCTCAGTGTCGCTGCTGGACTGAATCTAGCCCACCACCCAAAAATCTCCAGCCACCAGCATTCTGTAGGCAGCATCCTGTGAGCACTGATGAAGAATTAGAGGTTGACTAACACAAACTGTGCAGCAAGATATGAGCTACTCTCTCTGACTTTATATCTACAAGGTGGGACAATACGGTGAATGTATCTAATAAAGTGGACAGTGAGTGAACACAGTGTTTTAAAAATCCAACAGCACTGCTGTGTCTGATCCAATCATACTAGCTCACCACACAAACACACCACCACCACCACATCAGTGTCACTACAGTGTTGAAACTGTTCTACAGTTGTGCTTGAAAGTTTGTGAACCCTTTAGAATGTTCTATATTTCTGCATAAATATGATATAAAACATCATCTGATTTTCACACAAGTCCTAAAAGTAGATAAAGAGAACCCTGTTAAACAAGTGAGACAAACATTTTATACTTGTTCATTTATTTATTGAGGAAAATGATCCCATATTAATATTAGTGAGTGCCAAAAGTATGTGAACCTTTGTATCTGGTGTGACCCTCCTGTGCAGCAACAACTGCAACTAAATATTTCCTGTAACTGTTGATCAGTCCTGCATGCCGGCTTGGAGGAATTTTAGCCCATTCCTCCGTACAGTACAGCTTCAACTCTGGGATGTTGGTGGCTTTCCTCCCATTGACTGCTCACTTCAGGTCCTTCCACAACATTTCGATTGGATTAAGGTCAGGACTTTGATTTGGCCATTCCAAAACATTAACTTTATTCTTCTTTAACCATTCTTTGGTAGAACGACTTGTGTGCTTAGGGTCGTTGTCTTACAGCATGACCCACCTTCTCTTGAGATTCAGATCATGAACAGATGTCTTGACATTTTCCTTTAGAATTCTCTGATATAATTCAGAATTCATTGTTCTATCAATGATGACAAGCCATCCTAGCCCAGATGCAGCCAAACCATGATACTACCAGCACCATGTTTCGCAGATGGTATAAGGTTCTTATGCTGGGTTGCAGTATTTTCCTTTCTCCAAAATGGCTTTTCTTTTAAACAAAAATGTTCTATTTTGGTCTCATCCGTTCACAAAGCATTCTTCCAATTGCGTTCTGGCTTGTCCACACAAACTGGAGATGAGCAGCAATGTTTTTTTTTGGAGAGCAGTGGCTTTCTCCTTTCAACCCTGCCATACAGAACATGTTATTCAGTGTTCTTCTGATGGTGGACTCATGAACATTAACATTAGATAATGTGAGAGAAGCCTTCAGTTGCTTAGAAGTTACCCTGCGGTCCTTTGTGACCTTGCTAACTATTACACACATTGCTGTTGGAGTGATCTTTGTCACTCCTGGGGAGGGTAACAATGGTCTTGAATTTCCTCCATTTTTAGACATTCTGTCTGACTGTAGATTAGTGGGGTCCAAACTCTTTAGAGATGGAAACCTTTTTCCAGCCTGATGAGCATCAACAACCCTTTTTCTGAGATCCTCAGAAATCTCCTTTGTTCATGCCACGACACTTCCACAAACGTGTTGTGAAGAGCAGACTTTGATAGATCCCTGGTCTTTAAATAAAACAGGGTATAATATAATAAGCAGAATATAAAGAGTTACTTAAACTATGTCACTTAAACTATGTACAAACTCCTAAAATGTACACGTTCATCTATGTTATTATCTGCTTGATCTAATTTTTCAACACCAGACTCTTTGTCACTCAGTGCCTGTTTTAGATTTACTCTAACAGATAGTACATTATGATATTTAACAACATGTATTATGATATTATACCATGGTGTATGGGTTCCATAGAATCATAGTGTCTACACTGCAGATCAAATCAGATTTGTCTCTTCAGACTTTAGTCACTTTCACTTTCAAAGCATTTTGCGCCGAGTGATGAAAAAACCACAGCACATCCCATATGGCCAGTCAAAATGAGTGGCATGCCTTGGTCAGTCTAGTTGTCAAACTAGTCACATTTGAGCTCATATCCGATTTGAGTTTTTAACAAAGTGACATTGGACATGTTTTGCAAACCCCTGGTGAATCATTTATACTAGTAAATATTGTATATACACTATATACAATGACACAAGAGTATAAAATACAGAAGAGTCAGATAAATTTCACATGGGACAAAAAGTTTGTGAACTAGTGTTATTTATTTTGAATTTCACGTTAAAAGGTAAGAATACATACCGGTAAGCAGCCTTTTAGTGTGAAATCCAACCAAATCACTATGATCAAAACAACTGTTGTAAATATTGAGTTGGGCCATTATTTAATTAAAAACAGTAAAAGGAATCACATGCATAGAATTGTCAGCTTATTATTAACTAGGATGTTACAGTGGGGCAAGAAAAAGCATTTAGTCAGCCACTGATTGTGCAAGTTCTCCTACTTAGAAAGATGAGAGAGGTCTGTAATTTTAATCATAGCTACACTTTAACTATGAGAGACAAAATGAGAAACAAAAATACAGGAAATCACATTGTATGATTTTTAAAGAATCTAATTGTAAATCATGGTGGAAAATAAGTATTTCACCAATAACAAAACTTCAACTCACTACTTTGGAACATAACCTTTGTTGGCAATGACAGAGGTCAAACTTTTCCTGTAAGTCTTCACCAGGTTTGCACACATCTGAAGCTGGTATTTTGGCCCATTCCTCCATGCAGATCTCCTATAAAGCAGATTAAATGTTTAAGTACACTATATAGACAAAAATCTGTGGACACCCAAGACATTACATCCAAAACAGGGATATTAGTATGCAGTAAAAAAAAAAAAATAATGAATGTGTTACAAGTGAGTGTAGCTGAAATAGGAGAGCTCAATTATTAGAAGGGATGTCCATTAACCTCTGGCAATATAGTGTACCTTTAGCATCAGCAATTTAATGTATATTTGCATGTGTTTATTTTTATCTAAATTATTTCTTTGCTGGTATATAAAGCAAATTCCATTGCTCTAAGTAAAGTTAAGATAAATGCCAATTAAAGTTTATAAGATGTCTATAAATATGTTAATTAATTTAGTAAAAAGATATG
Source organism: Ancistrus triradiatus (assembly GCA_025084515.1). NCBI lineage: Eukaryota > Metazoa > Chordata > Actinopteri > Siluriformes > Loricariidae > Ancistrus > Ancistrus triradiatus. The sequence goes on from JAJAGP010002233.1 coordinate 20,953, forward strand.
CATTTATATAAATGTGCCTATATCTATGAGGCTGACCTTTGCAGAGAATTATCACAATACAGTCCTGCTACAAAAATTAATAACTTGCATACTGCAAGTTCTTGTTTTAATAGAATTTTAATTACTGGATTTTACAGAGCAAAAGTATCATTAACATAAATACATAATACTCACCCACAGTTTCACACACACACACACACACACACACACACACACACACACACACACACACACACACACATACAAATATATTACTGCAAATATATTGTATTTGTGTATTTGTAAGTAATTTGTAAATAATAAAAATCATATACAACATAATAAAAAAGGATGACAACCCTAGTTTCAGATCTTAAAGAAGATATATGCACTCAAGAAATGTTAAAATCTTGGAGGTTTGTTGGACACAGTAGTACATTAGTGTCGAAGCCTGAGTTTTAAAGAAATAGGCAAGAAAAAGATTCCAGGTCTTGCATTACTTATCAGTGTGCTCCTGTACATATTTTTTTCTGTTTGCTCATTAAGTTACACAACCAATTACAAAATGAAGGAGGAGTACTGTGTTTTAAGTGTAAATGAATGAGGTGTCTGGCTAGTAATGTAGAAGAGGCAAGGGTATCTCAACGTGAAACTTGCAAATGTACCTTGGTTGGAGTCCAAAAAGCAACCAGAGGGCTCTTCTCTATATGTTTCCTAGTAACTGTTGAGAGATCAAAAATATTTTGCCTAAGGTCACGAAGAACAACTACAGCCAAATCATATGGATCAAGTCAGCCGGCACTTGATGACACTGATCAGATAAACTATCAATATCAGACCTAATTTAATTTATTTTATCATTGTCCAGTAAACATGACATATACATTTTAATTGAATATGACAAAACATTCTTCAAATAGCCTTCTGGCTTGTCCATGTGATCTTTAGCAAACTGCAAATGAGCAGCAATGTTCTTTTTGAGAACAGTGGCTTTCTCCTTGCAATTCTGCCATGTACACCATTGTTGTTCAGTGTTCTTCTGATGGTGGACTCATGTAAATTAGCATTAGCCAATGTGAGAGAGGTCTTCAGTTGCTTAGAAGTTACCCTGGGGTCCTTTGTGACCTCACCAACTATTGCATGCCCTGCTCTTGGAGTGATCTTGTTGGTCAACCACTCCTGCGGAGGGTAACAATGGTCTTGAATATCCTCCATTTGTACACAATCTGTATGACTGTAGATTGGTGGAGTCCAAACTCTTTAGAGATGGTTTTAAAACCTTTTCCAGTCTGATGAGCATCAACAACTCTTATTCTGAGATCCTCAGAAATCTCCTTTGTCTGTGCCATGATACACTTCCACAAACGTGTTTTGAAGAGCAGACTTTGATAGATCCCTGTTCTTTAAATAAAACAGGTTGCCCACTCACACCTGATTGTCATCTCATTGATTGATAACGCCTGACTCCAATTTCACCTTCAAATTAACTGCTAATTCTTGAGGTTCATATTCTTTTGCCACTCACTAATATGTAATGTTGGATCATTTTCCTCAATAAATAAATGATAAATTAAGTATAATAATTTTGTCTCATTTGTTTAACTGGGTTCTCTTTATCTACTTTTAGGACTGGTGTGAAAATCTGATGATGTTTTATGTCATATTTATGCAGGAATATTGAAAATTCTAAAGGGTTCACAAACTTTCAAGCACCACTGTAGGGGTTCTTAGCATTTTTAGATGAAATAGGTTGAAGACATAAATGAGTTTTAAACTGACACCACATTTGCAGAGATTGGCGGACTAATAGATTGCCATAGTGACAAATAAGAATAATACCATAATAAGAAATAAGACAAACAAGAAAAAGAAAAAAAAAAGTAAACTCTGGATGATCGGAGCATAAACAAATATTCAGACAGCTATACCCTGTATGTGTGTAAGAAATGTAACATCTATCTGTTCGTAATAGCCTTTTTCACAACCACAAAAAGGTCCAAAACTCAGCATGCAGTTTTGTGTCGGGCAGATATGTAAATGATTACAGGTGAGGTTTGATTAGACACTGGTTCTTGCCACAAGAAGGCGTAAAAATGCTTCCCCCGCTGCGTTTTAAAATAAATACCTTTTTCTGAGAGATTGTTGACTGCTAGACAACACTCTATTACACACTCTGACACATTTTGACTTTGCGAGGGTGTGCAGCACTGGACTGAGAAAGCAAAATAGTCGTTGATGTTAGGTCAGATGCCATTTAGATTGTTCTCACCTACAGTAGCTGTTAGGAGGTGTTGGGAGCAGTGGTTCTGTGAGGGCATGCACACACATTGAACAGACTTAGCATGGCCCAGACAGACCACGAGAAGAGAGGATCTTTTGATCCTCTGACAAGTACGAGCAGCTCCCACAGTTTCGTTGTCCACCATCCAGATAGAGGTGGAACTACCATTTGCAATGGTGTCATGAACGAGAAACCTGGACTGCTATGGATTGAAACAGTATCGTCTTCAGAGACTAATCCAAGTTCTGTTTGGGATGCAATGATGAAGGGGTTTGAGTGGTGAGCGATTCAATTCTGCCTTTGTTGGAGAGCTACACACTGCCAGAACTGCTAGTGTAATGATCTGGGGAGCCATCACATATGGAAATCTGTCACCCTTAGTAGTGATATGAGGGACACTAGTTATTCAGTGATATGTGCAGGACATCCTGCGGCCACGTGCTGCATCTCATGACAGGACTTCCAACTGGCATTTTTCTGCAGTACATTGCTTGCCCATGCACAACAAGGTTTTCTCAGGAGTGTCTCTGCCAGACTGCAACAATTCCTTTATAGATATACTGGTCCTTCTCAAAAAATTAGCATATTGTGATAAAATTAATTCTTTTCCGTAATGTAATGATAAAAATTAAACTTTCATATATTTTAGATTCATTGCACACCAACTGATATATTTAAAGTCTTTTATTGTTTTAATACTGATGATTTTGGCATACAGCTCATGAAAACCCAAAATTCTCACAAAATTAGCATATCATGAAAAGGTTCTCTAAACGAGCTATTAACCTAATCATCTGAATCAACGAATTAACTCTAAACACCTGCAAAAGATTCCTGAGGCTTTTGAAAACTCCCAGCCTGGTTCATTACTCAAAACCGTAATCATGGGTAAGACTGCCGACCTGACTGCTGTCCAGAAGGCCATCATTGACACCCTCAAGCAAGAGGGTAAGGCACAGAAAGAAATTTTTGAACGAATAGGCTGTTCCCAGAGTGCTGTATCAAGGCACCTCAGTGGGAAGTCCCACCCCCCCCCCTATGAATTCTGCTGTCTACAAAAAATCCTGAAGGAGAATATCTGGCCATCTGTTCGTGACTTCAAGCTAAAACGAACTTTGGTTCTGCAGCAGGACAATGATCCAAAACACACCAGCAAGTCCACCTCTGAAGGGCTGAAGAAAAACAAAATGAAGACTTTGCAGTGGCATAGTCAAAGTCCTGACCTGAATAGTATGATGTGGCATGACATTAAAAAGGCCGTTCATGCTTGACAACCCTCCAATGTGGCTGGATTACAACAATTCTGCAAAGATGAGTGGGCCAAAATTCCTCCACAACACTGTAAAAGACTCATTGCAAGTTATCGCAAACGCTTGGTTGCAGTTGTTGCTGCTAAGGGTGGCCCAACCAGTTAAGTTTAGGGGGCAATCACTTTTTCACACAGGGCCATGTAGGATTGGATTGTTTTCTCCCTTAATAACACCATGTAACAATTTTCAAAAAATATTTTGTTCCCCGTTGTTAAGTGTGTTTTCCTGATTGTTTGTACCCTAAATGAATAGAAAAAAGTTATTATTCACTGTAAACTTTGCTTTTGTTGTCAGCACAATTATATTTTGAAATTGATCTATTTTTAAGGATATTCGCCATATTTCAAGATACTTAAGAAGCTTCTGGAATTGTGAGAACTATCAAGAAGTTTCTAGAACTGTCCAGAATTATCTAGAACTTTCTGGGACTGTACAGAATTGTAGGTAGCTGTATAACTACAGTTATATAGGGCCACTATAGCCCTTCCCGAGAGACGGAGAGACATGATCTAATTGATTGGGATTGCAAAGTAAGTGGCCAACAGCCATCACAGACAAAGGGGAATTGACCTAGACAGACAGGTCTGAATTCATTCTCTATTCAAATTCTGATAACGACAGTATTCACACTTCACCCCACACCCATTACAAGAGGAGCTTAGGAAGGACCACTACTTTCAAATGTATATATTGTGTGTTACTCTGCTACCGGGTGATCAGTCTTGCTCTGCTGATTCCTCAGTACACTCTTGTACTTTGATACTGCATTGAATAAATATTGACCATTTTTATCGAGTTTGGAGAGACATCCTTTTTCCTTACAGTACACAGCAACTTAGTCAATTTAGATGGCATCAAGAGGTTGCATACATCCAGCAGACGCATTTTGCTATGTATGTGGCCATTTTATAAAGACAAGAGCGAAAAAAGTACTCTGTGGAAGCATCTGCTAAGATGTGTGAGGCCTACAAAGCATACTTCGGCATGCCTGTTGGTGACCTGTTTCTATAATAAAAATTCATAATTTTCGTTGCCGTGGTCACAAAAGCGAAGTTTATGATGAATGTAAGCAATTTTTAATTTGTTTTAGACATAAGCAATTGGAATATAACATTAAAAAGCTGGGAACAAAACTTGTGTTACATAATGTAATAAACACATTCATTTAAAAATTTGTGTTTACTTGTGTTGTCTTTGAGAAATATTTAAATTGGTTTGATGTTCCGAAACACTTAAGTGTGATGCACAAAATAGGAACTAAGGAAGAAAGCAGACATATACATATATATATATATATATATATATATATATATATATATATATATATATATATATATATATATATATATATAGAAAGTAAGTATTTGGTCACCCACAAAAAAGCAAGATTTCAGGCTCTCACAGACCTGTAGCTTCTTCTTTAAGAAGCTCTTCTGTCCTCCACTCGTTACCTGTATTAATGGCACCTGTTTGTCCTCATTATCTGTATAAAAGACACCTGTCCACAGCCTCAAACAGCCAGACTCCAAACTCAACCATGGCCATTACCAAAGAGCTGTTGAAGGACACCAGGAAGAAAATTGTAGACCCGCACCAGGCTGGGAAGAGTGAATCTACAACAGGCAAGCAGGTTGGTGTGAATAAATCAACTGGGAGCAATTGTAAGACATACAAGACCGTTGATAATCTCGCTCGATCTGGGGTCCCAAGCAAGATCTCATCCGGTGATGTAAAAATGGTAATCATTAGACACTAAAGGAAAAGAGATTTGAAGCTATGTAAGTTATTTGCTCATTTGTGCAATTTTCTAAAAAACTCCAGAGGACTAAACCTCCACATTTCTTTAATATATACATTTCATGGCATATAGCATGTTGCATTTCAGCATCTACTCCCTTTTTAGTGTTTCTTTTTAATCAACAGAAAACACAACAGATAGCTAATCTTATAGGGCATAGGTAATCAATCATAGTGTTGCTCATAATAATGCAAATATTTGACTGGTGTGTGTGTGTGTGTGTGTGTGTGTGCGTGCTCTTGTAGCATCTGGCTTTTGCTCTGGCAGCTACTCATTAGGGTGGCCAGAGGTTAATCGGTGATGGAATGCTAAACATCAGGAACCTTGTTTTCATGACTTAAACATGCAGCTACAGTGGCGCTTGAAAGTTTGTGAACCCTTTAGAATTTTCTATATTTCTTCATAAATATGACCTAAAACATCATAAGATTTTCACACAAGTAGATAAAGGGAACCCAGTTAAACAAATGAGACAAAAAGATTATATTTGGTAATTTATTTATTGTGGAAAATGAATCAATATTACATATTAGTGAGTGGCAAAAGTATGTGGCCCTCTAGGATTAGCAGTTAATTTGAAGGTGAAATCAGAGTAAGGTGTTTTCAATCAATGGGATGACAATCAGGTGTGAGTGGGCACCCTGCTGTCCAAAACGAACATTGCTCCTCATCTGCAGTTTGCTGTAGATCACGTGGACAAACCAGAAGGTTATTGGAAGAATGTTTTGTGGACAGATGAGACCAAAATAGAACTTGTTATTTTAAAAGAAAGCGTTATGTTTGGAGAAAGGAAAACATTCCAGCACAAGAACCTTATCCATTCTGTGAAACATGGTGGCAGTATTATCATGGTTTGGGCCTGTTTTGCTGCATCTGGGGAAGGATGACTTGCCATCATTGATGGAACAATGAATTCTAAATTATATCAGAGAATTCCAAAGGAAAATGTCAGGACATCTGTCCATGAACTGAATCTCAAGAGAAAGTGGGTCATGCAGCAAGATAATGACCCTAAGCACACATGCCTTTCTACCAAAGACGGGTGAGGTCTCGAGTGAATGCTGCACAAAGAAAAGCGATCACTAAAAAACACAGAGCGATGCAAAGCGCAATCTGCGTAGCAATGAGCGAGGGTGCGACAACTGTCAGCGCGAAAGCAAGCTCTTAAAAAAGTGCCACTGACAGCTGTGCACAGTCATTCCGCAATAAATTAACAAATGTGTGCATGATTGCTTGAACTGTGTGGATCCCGGTATGATAGCCAAGCTGCTTGGGGGACATCCACACAGTGCTAGGGGGTTCTAACAAGTTCAAGCTGTTCTGCACAGAGGAATGGGCTAAAATTGTGCAGGACTGATCAACAGTTACCGGAAACGTTTAGTTACAGTTATTGCTGCACAGGGGGGTCACACCAGATACTGAAAGCAAAGGTTCACATACTTTTGCCACTCACTAATATGTAATATTGGATCATTTTTGTGTCATTTGTTTAACTGGCTTCTCTTTATCTACTTTTAAGGACTGTTTTCGGTCATATTCATGCAGAAAAATAGAAAGGGTTCACAAACTGTCAAGCACCACCAGTCCTATGCAAAAGATTGGGATATAATGGTCAAAAAACATGTACTGCTGATTTGTTTAATTAAAATTGCCATTGCAAGGGTCAAAATTAAATATGACATTATTCTGTACATATTAACAAATTCAAAGTTCTGAAACCTTAAAACACTATTAGGTCATCTTGATTTTTTTCACTTTGTTGTTAAATTGTATTATATTTAAATATGTTACATTTTCATCATTTAGGAGCTGTAGAGGAAGTTACAACTAATAGTCAAGTGAAGTCAGATGTATTTATATAGTGCTTTTTACAATGAAGCACTGTCTCAAAACAGAGTTACAATTTTAGATTATCTTCTAATATCTAAGGCCAATTCCAAATTGAGCAAGCCTAGGATGACAGTGGCAAGGAAAAATTCCCTAAATGTTATACGAAGAAATCTTGGGACGACAAAAGACTCAAAAAGGCACCCATCCTTCTTGGGTGGCTTAGATGATTAATGTAGAAATGAAACTAATTGATGTAGTCAAATAAGTCTGTAGTAATTGTTTAAAAAAAAAAAAAACTGAGTAAATATTAACAGATAAATGAAATATTGAATAAAATAATGTAAACAGATGCATATCAACATTATTTAGTTGATACACAGAGTCACTTTAGGATCTAGGAAATAAAATGTTTGGCAAAACTGCATATGACCTTTGAATATCTTTAAGATGTCATTAATAAAACATCAGATTTTTATAAACATCATAGTTTTTTGTTTGTTTGTTTCTGTTTATTTTTTTATTTTTTAGATATAACATTGTAGGTAAACATTGTATTGTCCTGTTGCATCTTTTATTCAACTTAAAAACAGAGGCTGATTGTTAAATGCCTATCCAAGTGACTGTTATGATTCAAAACTATATCTGTTGAAAGCTTAGTGTTTTTTAAACAAAATGACTGAATCATAATATATTTATGTCATTAGTAATGATGTATGGACAAAGGTTCAATGCTATAGTAACAAGATAAGTTTAACTATAACTTCAGTTTGTGCCAGGTGCCAATTTCAAGCTATGAAGACAGTCTAATGGAATATAACAATATATAATAGTAATATAGCTTATATAATATAATAAATGTATAATAGAATAGACTGATGGGTCAAATGGCTATTTTCCCTTGCCACTTTGATTTAACTATGTGCATTATCCATCATGATCTCCCATTTCACCGCACGAATGGTATAATCTATTTCAGTGGAGTCATGCAACACATTTTCAAGGGCCTGAATGACACTGATACATAAAAGTAATTCAAACTGATTTCAATTTCTGTTTCCTATAATATATGTGAAGCTTTCCTAGACCAGGCAATATGCTTTTAAAGTCACCTCAAACTGCTTGAATGTACCTGCGCTCAAATGATTAGGGAGGAGTGCTTCTCACAGCACACTCTCATCTGAAAGAGAGGCTGCTGTAGGTATTGGTCTAATCAAAATGTCAGATGTATATAACAATAAAGGAATCAGTCATTATTTTAGCAGTATTTTACTCTGGGTGAAACTATATATGACATATTCAAACAAAATTGTTGAGGACTGGTAATACATAAATTGGCTCCTCGAGCACCAGTATTTAGTCTTTGCTTGGTACCTGATAAACTTAGTATTGCACTTTAAGATAAAAAAATAAAATAATAATAATAATAATAATAATAATAATAATAATACATATATGAAGGAATCAAATAATTTTTGTTCAAGCAGCAATCTTTTATTCTTATCTAAGACTACAGTGGTGCTTTAAAGTTAGTGAATTCTTGAAAGAGTTCTTTATATATTTGTATATGTAAGTGTTACGTTTCGCCATATTAAAATGATGACGAACCATGTAAAGTAAAAGAAAAAGGAAATTGGGACCCAATCGCAGTTAGCGCCAGATAGAAGTAATAAACCAAAATATAAATAACAAAAAGAAACAAAGGAATAAACTAAAAGGAAACGAAAATAAACTTAGTAAGAAAACCCACGCTGTATGCATACAGCTCTGCTATTCAGAAGTACACTTACGACGTGGCTCCACTGCACCAACGGCTCAAGAGCGGAGGGGGGCTGGGTGAGGGTAAATCTACAATTGGCAAGCAAGTTGGTGTGAATAAATCAACTGTGGGAGCAATTGTAAGAAAATGGAAGACATACAAGACCATTGATAATCTCCCTCGATCTGGGGCCCCATGCAAGATCTCATCCCGTGGGTTCAAAATGATCATGAGAACAGTGAACAAAAATCCCAAAACTACATGGAGGAACCTGATGAATGACATGCAGAGAGCTGGGACCAAAGTAACAAAGGCTACCATCAGTAACACACTTCGCCAAGAGGGACTCACATCCTGCAGTGCCAGGCGTGTCCCCCCACTTAAACCAGTACATGTCCAGGCCGGTTTGAAGTTTGCCAGAGAGCATATGGATAATCCAGAAGTGGATTGGGAGAATATCATGTGGTCAGATGAAACTAAAATAGAACTTTTTGGTAAAAACTCAACTCGTCATGATTGAAGGAAGAGAAATGCTGAGTTGCATCCCAAGAACACCATACCTACTGTGAAGCATGGGGGTGGAAACATGCTTGGGGCTGTTTTTTCAGCAAAGGGGATAGGATGACTGATCCGTGTTAAGGGAAGAATAAGATTTTAAGCCAAAACCTCCTTCAATCAGTGAGAACATTGAAGATGAAATGCGGCTGGGTCTTCCAACATGACAATGATCCCAAACACACTACTCAGGAATGAAGGAGTGACTCCAGACCTCAACCCCAATAGAAAATTTGTGGAGGGAGCTGAAAATCCATGTTGCCCAGTGACAAGTATTGAGTTGAAGTTTTGTTATTGACCAAATACTTATTGTCCACTATAATTTACAATTAAATTCTTTAAAAATCCTACAACGTGATTCTGGATTTTTTTTCTCATTTTGTCTCTCATAGTTGAAGTGTACCTATGATGAAAATTACAGACCTCTCTCATCTTTCTAAGTACGAGAACTTGTATAATCAGTGGCTGACTAAATACTATTCTGCCCCACTGTATATGTAATATAAATAACCTGTTCAAGCAGGTCAATTTTGAAATTTGGAATCCTTCCCCAAATGAACAGCAAGCATAAATAAAATTCAATAAGTGTTCCTCTGGATGTCAAATCAAATGAAAATGCAATTTATAGAATTGTATTTTCATCTTTATATACGCACTGCATTAGTGATGGTGAGGAGTTAATTTGTATTCAAGTAGTGCTTATAATGCTTATGCTTATATATGCTTGCTCATATTTTTGGCAGTCATAAAAATCTGATTTAATCCTATTAAATATCCTTCTTTTTTATCTGCTTTCTCTGTTATCTGCTTATCCTTTCCCATTTCTATGTAATCTTGCTTTGCTTATCTCTCCTCCCTCTCTCATTTCTCCAGTTCCTGTCTCGTTTTAACAGTTTCCTTTTCTTGGTCTTTTGTATCCCATTATATGATACATCACTTTCTCACCTTCTTCTGTGCTCTGTTCCTGAACCTTCACATGGTAAGTGTGAGCAAAAAAAAAAAATTGCATTTCAGTAGATTCTTCATCATCATCATTGTCACGCCCGCTGGCCGCCAAGCCAGCGTCACCCGTTTATCACGCGCACCTGTTCCTCATTTCACACGTCACGACCACACCATATTTAAACCGCACTCACCTCACTCTCACCGCGGATTATCGATGTTGCACCATGCCGGTCGCGTCCCTACGCACCTCCTCGCATTCCGCATCCCAACGCGCCTCACCCGTCCGTATCTTCCGTGTTCTCGTCCTATCCGTGTCACCCGAGTGCCTTCGTCACCGCTCCTGTCCAGTCTGCCTCATCCCCATCCAGGTATAGCCCGTTTTCACCTTCTTCCGTGTTCGCTTTAGTTTCCACCCGTTTTGCGTTGTGTATATGTCCTACCTGTTTTGGTTTTTGTTTCATGCCCGTTTACGGCTTTGGCCTCGTTTATGTTATCCACCCGTTTTCAGTCCTCGCCTGTTCCGTTCGCTGTGTCTCCCTTTGTTTACCTTTTGTTAATAAATCCTCTCTTTTTGTGAACCTGCGTTCGTCCTCACCTCAGTTCGCCTCCTTCACGTGACAGTATAATCCGGCCCACATGGAGACGGCTGGTTCTCCTACCTCTCCGTTTTTCCTCGGCCATTTCAATGGCGATCCTGCCTCCTGCCGGCCGTTCGTTGAACGGTGCAGGTATTGTTTTGATACCTTCCCTTTTGACTCCGAGTATGCCAAAGTCTCCTTTTTAGTTCTCCACCTTGCCGATGAAGCCCTAATCTGGGCCACCCAGCTTTGGCCGATGCTCAACGCAGGAACCTCACAACAGTTCCTGGAGATGCTGGAGTTTGGCTTTGGCTCCCCACGGGGTTGCATGGGTACCAAAGCCGCAAGTTCCGTTATTTTTTAACCCGTTCGCCCTGCCCGCTCAGCTCTGGTGGATCATGTGCTGGATCCCCAGCTTGCCACCAGCTGGACCGTTTTGGTCAAACGGCGACAGATTCATAGAACATCCGGTGGCGTGGTTTCTAACTCCTCTAATCCCATGTTAGGGCCATCAGTCCCCACGGTTGCACAGTTAGCGCCGCCGACTCTTGCACCACGAACAGTCGCGTCACTCCCACTCGTGGCCACTCCCATGTTTTGAACGTTTGTGCCAGTGGCTGCACCGAGGGCGTCAGCAGTTCCAGTGACTGCACCAAGGGCGTCAGCAGTTCCGGTGACTGCCTCCAGGGCGTCAGCAGTTCCGGTGGCTACACCGAGAGCGTCAGCAGTTCCGGTGGCTGCCTCCAGGGCGTCAGCAGTTCTGGTGGCTGCCTCCAGGGCGTCAGCAGTCCCAGAGGCCTTCCCAGAGGCCGTGCACATCTCAGAGGCCTACCCAGAGACCGTGCACTTGTCAGAGGCCTTCCCAGAGGCCGTGCACATTTCAGAGGCCTTCCCAGAGGCCGTGCACATGTCAGAGGCCTTCCCAGAGGCCGTGCACTTGTCAGAGGCCTTCCCAGAGGCCGTGCACTTGTCAGAGGCCTTCTCAGAGGCCGTGCACTTGTCAGAGGCCTTCCCAGAGGCCGTGCACTTGTCAGAGGCCTTCCCAGAGGCCGTGCACTTGTCAGAGGCCTTCCCAGAGGCCGTGCACTTGTCAGAGGCCTTCCCAGAGGCCGTGCACTTGTCAGAGGCCTTCCCAGAGGCCGTGCAACTTGTCAGAGGCCTTCCCAGAGGCCGTGCACTTGTCAGAGGCCTTCCCAGAGGCCGTGCACTTGTCAGAGGCCTTCCCAGAGGCCGTGCACATGTCAGAGGCCTACCCAGAGGCCGTGCACTTGTCAGAGGCCTTCCCAGAGGGCCCGTGCACATGTCAGAGGCCTTGCCAGAGGCCGTGCACTTGTCAGAGGGCCTTCCCAGAGGCCGTGCACATGTACAGAGGCCTTCCCAGAGGCCGTGCACTTGTCAGAGGCCCTTCCCAGAGGCCGGTGCACTTGTCAGAGTCCTTCCCAGAGGCCGTGCACTTGTCAGAAGGCCTTCCCAGAGGCCGTGCACTTTGTCAGAGGCCTTCCAGAGGCCGTGCACTTGTCAGAGGCCTTCCCAGAGGCCGTGCACATGTCAGAGGCCTACCCAGAGGCCGTGCACTTGTCAGAGGCCTTCCCAGAGGCCGTGCACATGTCAGAGGCCTTCCCAAGAGGCCGTGCACTTGTCAGAGGCCTTCCCAGAGGCCGTTGCACTTGTCAGAGGCCTTCCCAGAGGCCGTGCACATGTCAGAGGACTTTCCAGAGGCCGTGCACTTGTTAGAGGACTTCCCAGAGGCCGTGCACTTGTCAGAGGCCTTCCCAGAGGCCGTGCACTTGTCAGAGGCCTTCCCAGAGGCAGTCTCTCCCAAAGACGACCTTCCCAGAGGCAGTCTCTCCCAAAGAGGACTTCCCAGAGGCAGTCTCTCCCAAAGAGAAGATCCTCCCAGAGAACGTCTCTCCCAAAGAGGACCTTCCCAGAGGCAGTCTCTCCAAAGAGATTCCTTCCAGAGAACGTCTCTCCAAAGAGATCCTTCCAGAGAACGTCTCCTCCAGGAGACCCTTTCAGAGACTGTCTCCTCCACGGAGACCCTTTCACAGAGACTGTCCCCTCCAGGGAGACCCTTTTAGAGACTGTCCCCTCCACGGAGACCCTTTCAGAGACTGTCCCCTCCACGGAGACCCTTTTTCAGAGACTGTCCCCTCCACGGAGGACCCTTTCAGAGACGGTCCCCTCAACGGAGACCCTTTCGAGACGGTCTCCTCCAGGGAGACCCTTTCAGAGACTGTCTCTGAAAGGGAGACCCTTTTCAGAGACTGTCTCCTCCAGGGAGACCCTTTCAGAGACTGTCTCTCCCTCCACGGAGACCCTTTCAGAGACTGTCCCCTCCAGGGAGACCCTTTCAGAGACTGTCCCCTCCACGGAGACCCCTTTCAGAGACGGTCCCCTCCACGGAGACCCTTTCAGAGACGGTCCCCTCCACGGAGACCCTTTCAGAGACGGTCCCCCTCCACGGAGACCCTTTCAGAGACGGTCTCCTCCAGGGAGACCCTTTCAGAGACTGTCTCCTCCAGGGAGACCCTTTCAGAGACTGTCTCCTCCAGGGAGACCCTTTCAGAGACTGTCTCCTCCAGGGAGACCCTTTCAGAGACTGTCTCCTCCAGGGAGACCCTTTCAGAGACTGTCCTCCTCCAGGGGGGAGACCCTTTCAGAGACTGTCTCCTCCTCCAGGGAGACCCTTTTTCAGAGACTGTCTCCTCCAGGGAGACCCTTTCAGAGACTGTCTTCTCCAGGGAGACCCTTTCAGAGACTGTCTCCTCCACGGAGACCCTTCAGAGAACTGTCCCCTCCAGGGAGACCCTTTCAGAGACTGTCCCCTCAAGGGAGACCCTTTCAAGAGACTGTCCCCTCCACGGAGACCCTTTCAGAGACTGTCTCCTCCACGGAGACCCTTTCAGAGACTGTCCCCTCCAGGGAGACCCTTTCAGAGAGACTGTCCCCTCCACGGAGACCCTTTCAGAGACTGTCTCCTCCTCACGGAGACCCTTTCAGAGACTGTCTCCTCCACGCAAACCCTTTCAGAGACTGTCTCAGAGACTGTCTTTCAGAGACTCGTCTACGACCCTGCTCTCCAGCAGCTCGTCCACGACCCTGCTCTCCAGCAGCTCGTCCACGGGACCCTGCTCTCCAGCAGCTCATCCACGACCCTGCTCTCCAGCAGCTCGTCCACGACTCTGCTCACCTGCCTCCAGTCGTCGACTCTGCTCGCCTGCCTCCAGTCGTCGACTTCTGCTCGCCTGGGAGTCCTAGCTCCATCTCGGACTCTGTGGGGGGGGGGGGCACTGTCCACGCCCGCTGGCCGCCAAAGCCAGCATCACCCGTTTATCACGCGCACCTGTTCTTCGTTTCACATGTCACAACCACACACCATATTTAAACCGCACTCACCTCACTCTCACCGCGGATTAATCGATGTTTGCACCATGCCGGTCGCATCCCTACGCACCTTCTCGCATTCCGCATCCCAACGCGCCACCACCCCGTCCGTATCTTCCGTGTTCTCGTCCTATCTGTGTCACCCGAGTGCCTTCGTCACCGCTCCTGTCCAGTCTGCCTCATCCCCATCCAGGTATAGATAGCCGTTTTCCACCTTCTTCCGTGTTCGCTTTAGTTTCCACCCGTTTTGCGTTGTGTATATGTCCTACCTGTTTTGGTTTTTGTTTCATGCCCGTTTACGGCTTTGGCCTCGTTTATGTTATCCACCCGTTTTCAGTCCTCGCCTGTTCCGTTCGCTGTGTCTCCCTTTGTTTACCTTTTGTTAATAAATCCTCTCTTTTTGTGAACCTGAGTTCGTCTCACCTCAGTTTGCCTCCTTCACGTGACAATCATCTAGATGTTTAATAATGTATTAAACAATGTATGTAATTAAACAATGTATGTAATAATTTATGTATTATTATTATTATTATTATTATTAAAGACAAAACCCACAATTGTAATGTATATATTCAGAAAGCGGGAGCCTTATTTCCTATTCTTATCAGAAAATTACTACCTCATTCACAATTATTCAAATACAATGAATACTACATGACTACATGAAGTGGTGTCAGCATAATACACATAATTGGAGTTCCTGATTGACCCTCTTGCCTGTTGTTTGTATTCTAGGTGAGGCTTCACCTCACTAACACATTCCTCACATGCTCAAGTATACTACTGCATGTGTGTTCGCGTGCCCATAAGCAAAAAAAAAAAAAAAATTGAATGTATCTGTACAGAAGTTGTTGCCACTTCTTTAGTTTATTAAGCAGAAGTGGAATTGGATATAGAGTGCCATCATAAAATCATTATACTGTCACGCCCCATGTGCCTTCATCCAGCTTTCCCATTTCATTGACAGTACATGCCCCCAGCTCTGTTACTTTCCTCTCTCTATCTTGTTTGCCAGTTTCCCGCACCTGTCAGCACTTACCTGCCTCATTAGTGTCCCTATATTAGTGTCCTGCTTTTCTTCACTGAGTGCAAAACTTCCATTTGTTTAACCACAGTGATTTTGAGCACTCTGTCTTCTCAGTTTGACTACCTGAGCTTGAACTTGAACTCTCTGACCCCTTGGATCTGTCTGGCTGGATTAGTCCTGCTCCCATGTATGGTACTTCCACCTGAACTCGACTCGGAACCGTGATTAAGCCCCTTTTGGATTTGTGTGTTTGGTGTTTATTCAGTAAACTGTTTTTTTTTCCTTTTTCCTTACCTGTTAAAATGCTTACATTATGTCAAGTAACACCTTAAAATAAATCATATTTTTATAGCTCTATGTAACCTTATAACCATCGGCATCAAAGTGGAATTAACATTTCTAAATATTATGATTAATTCTTTAAATTTAATTAGTGAAATTCCTGCTTTAGATAAGTGATCAGCCACTTTAGACTTTTATAAACTGGCTCATGTACAACCATTCCCTTTACCGATAGCACATCAGAGTAATTGGCCACAAACTGAAAGTGGTTTTGATGACTTCAGAATAAAACTGACAGTTCCTTGAGGACTGCACTATTACTGCATGGTAATGAAAACAATACACCCTGCTTGGTAATGTACTTTCAACAGGGATAATGTTGTGAAAGGGCATAAGTTAAAATAAGGATACCAAAATCTTCCAAAGGCTACAACTATCCCTCTGAGTACAGTTCAGAACATTATTAAGAAGTGAAAAGTGCAAAGATGTTATCAAGTGGCCAGTGGCAACCTTTGGACTTACAGGTCTTTATGATTAAGATTAGTTGGTCTGTGTGTGCCAGTAATCTCAAATCTTTTTACAAAAATGCTCTGTATGGCATATAGATGATGCCAAATACTTCCAAATTGTTGAGGAAAACAGCGAAAGAAGGGCAGCGTTTCACCATAACAATGTTGAATCAACATGAATCATGAAAATACACCACCGCCAAAAAAAATAAAAAATTCAGTTGCTTATGGATAAGGTGGTGGAATGTTTTGGAGTAGCCAAGTCAGAGCCCTGACCTTAATGCAAAATTTGTCGATAGAGTTGAAGACAGCAATATATTGTCACTGACCATGGAATTTGGCTAAACTGGAACAATTCTGCAAGGAAGATTGCACACCCCAGGCTACATGTGCAAAGCTAGTTTGTTTATTTATTTAACATCGCTATCAGCATCAATAGCCATTTTAAGGAAATACACAAAGTTATATCCATGCACAAAGTTCAATCATTTAACCTAATGCATGTCTTTGGACTGTGGGATGAAACTGGAGTAAACCCACACGGACATGGGGAGGAAATGCAGACTCCAAACAGAAAGGGTCCCAGACCGCTCGACCTGGGGATGGAACACAGAACCTTTTTGCTGTGAGGCGACAGGGCTACCTGTCACAAAGCAGACTCAATGCAGTTGTAGGAATCAGGTGCGAGTTTATTGCATAGTAATCGTAGCTGTTAACAGGCTGCATCAAAACCGAAAAGCAATCCACCAAACTGAGTAAACAAAGCCAAAACACCAAACCGTAGACGAAGTCGATAAACCAGTAGCAAGGGTCAAAATCATCAGAGACAAGGGACAGGTAAGATTTCGCACGGAGGTGATTGCGGAAGCAGCTTAAATAGGTGATGGCAGTAAGGTGAAAGCCCGTCGGGTGAGCGCAACCTCTGAAGGTGAGGAGAGGATACCGCAGTCTGCGGTGTGACATTAGCCCTTCCCCAACAGGCGGCTCCCGACGCCCAAAAAACTCTCCGTCTGGGCCTCCCTCGGGGTCGGGGTGATCCCTGTGGAAGTCCGAAGTGAGAGACGGGTCTAAGATATCCTCTGCAGGGACCCAAGATCTCTTCTCTGGACCATATCCCTCCCAGTCAACCAAATAAAACATGTGCCTTCCTCTTCATCTGGAGTTCAGGAGAGCCTGTACGCTGTAGGCTGGGAAGCCATCCACGTCCAGAGGAGGGTGAGCTGCTTAGCCCTAGCTCTTGATTGAGGTGTTCTACTTGCCCTTTAGATTGTGGGTGATACCCGGAAGTCAGACTAACATTAATATTTAACATCAACAAGAAAGCCCTCCAGACATGCGATGTAAATTGAGGGCCCCGATCAAGAATACGGCCGCGTTTCTAACGACAAAGGAAGTTTGGCCATGAGAAACAGCCTGCATCCTTTGGAGAACTGATCAACAATCACAAGAATGACCGTGTTCCCTTGGGACTAAGGCAGGTTGGTGATAAAATCAATGCAAAAATGCGACCATGGTCTCTCTCTGGAGTGGGTAACGGTTCCAGCAAACCAGCGGGTCTGTGTCTGGGGGTTTTACTCTGGGCACACATGGTGCAAGAACTGACAAAATTAGAAACATTCCTTCTCATCTGAGCCCACCAAAACTTGTTGCAGAGAATCTGGTAAGTGCATTCTACGACTGGGTGTATAGAGCAGAGAGAAGTGTTAACCTTCTCAATAATTTCTGATCTCAAAGATTCTGGAACAAATTCCTTACCTTCCGGGCAATCAGCTGTGGCTGGCTCCTCCCTCCTTCTACTACGTACTCCTTCCTCTAAGAAATCCCATCTGACGAGGGCTATAATGTGGCTAAAATCCTAACTACCTATCTCCCTGTTGTCACGTGGTTTAGACTCCCACACCCGTGATAAGGCATCGGCCTTGACATTCTTGGACCCTGGGTGGAAATAAATGGAAAAGTTAAATCTGGTAAAAAAAAAAGAGCCCACCGATCCTGGTGAGAATTGAGGCATTTGGCAGTTCTAATATATTCAAAATTTCTGTGGTCAGTGAGAACCAAAAAGGGTGTCCCGCCCCCTCCAGCCAAAGCCTCCACTCTTCCAGAGCTAATTTCATGGCCAATAATTCCCGGTTGCCTACGTCGTAATTTCTTTCAGTAGTGTTTAAGTTTCTGGTAAAAAAAAGCGCAGGGAAACAATTTGGGGCGAGAGTCTGATCTTTGGGATAGGATAGCGTCCACGCCCGAGTCCAATGCATCTACGACGAAAGGGATAGAGGGATCAGGATGCTTAAGAATGGGAGCCGTGGTGAAACAAGCCATAAGGTTACGAAAATCTAGGGCAGCCTCATGACTCCAAAGCATCTTTTTACTGTTACCCCGAAGCAAAGATGTGAGCAGAGCACCTATCTGACTGAACCCCCTGATGAATCTCCAATAAAAATTGGCAAACCCAAGGAATCTCTGCAACTCCTTGATGGTTCG
Source organism: Ancistrus triradiatus (assembly GCA_025084515.1). Classification (NCBI taxonomy): domain Eukaryota; kingdom Metazoa; phylum Chordata; class Actinopteri; order Siluriformes; family Loricariidae; genus Ancistrus; species Ancistrus triradiatus. The sequence goes on from JAJAGP010002233.1 coordinate 39,671, forward strand.
AGGCTGGAGCCATTGCTCCACTGCCTTGACCTTATGCGAATCACCTTGGAATCGATAACATACCCCAGGAAAGCAATTTTGGTTTGGTGGAGCTCACACTTTCTCCCTTAACAAAAAGGTGATTCTCAAAGAGTCTTTGGAGAACCAGACGGACCTGATGTCTGTGTTCCTCCAGGGACTTGGAATAGATCAGAATGTCATCTATATACACAATGACACAACTTAGTGAAGATGGTGGCCTCTCGCAGTTGTTCCAAAGCTGCCATAACTAACAGAATGGGATAAGGGTATTTGACTGTAATGGAATTAAGGCCTCTGTAATCGATGCAAGGTCGTAGACCTTCTCGACAGAAAAAAAAAAAAAGAAACCTGCAGCATCTAGGGAAGTAGAGGGACGGAGAAAACCAGCCTTAAGGGCCTCATCAATGTAGTCGTCCATGGCCCGACTCTCTGGCATAGAAAGAGAATACACCCGACTACGAGGCAACGTGGTGCCAGCTAACAAGTCAATATCACAGTTGCAAGGTCTTTTTGGTGGTAGTTGATTCACTTTCTCTTTGGAAAAGACGTCTCTGAGATCATAGTACTCACGAGGCACGTTAGTTGGACTGGAATGTATCGGATCCTCCATAACCGCGGTGTTAATGTTCACCTGTATGCAGTTCCTTAAGGAGTCCAAACTCCATCAGCCCAGCTCTTTATCCCCCCATCTGTGTTCGACTGGTTTTTGCTCAGCCAAGGATACCCTAGGATGATGGAACTCCAGGGACAATCAATAGTAAAGAAAGTTATAGTCTCCAAGTGAAATACACTGTGTGCAGAATTATTAGGTAAATGAGTATTTTGATCACATCATCATTTTTATAAATGTTGTCCTACTCCAAGCTGCATAGGTTTGAAAGTCAACTACCAATTAAGTAAATCAGGTGATGTGCATCTCTGTAATGAGAAGGGGTGTGGTCCAATGACATGAACACCCTATATAAGGTGTGCTTAATTATTAGGGAACTTCCTTTCCTTTGGCAAAATGGGTCAGAAGAGAGATTCGACAGACTCTGAAAAGTCAAAAATTGTGAGATGTCTTGCAGAGGGATGCAGCAGTCTTGAAATTGCCAAACATTTGAAGCGTGATCACCGAACAATCAAGCGTTTCATTGCAAATAGCCAACAGGGTCGCAAGAAGCGTGTTGAATAAAAAGGCGCAAAGTAACTGCCCATGAATTGAGGAAAATCAAGCGTGAAACTGCCAAGATGCCATTTGCCACCAGTTTTGCCATATTTCAGAGCTGCAACGTTACTGGAGTATCAAAAAGCACAAGGTGTGCGATACTCAGGGACATGGCCAAGGTAAGGAAGGCTGAAAAACGACCACCTTTGAACAAGAAACATAAGATAAAACGTCAAGACTGGGCCAAGAAATATCTTAAGACTGATTTTTCTAAGGTTTTATGGACTGATGAAATGAGAGTGACTCTTGATGGACCAAATGGATGGGCCCGAGGCTGGATCAGGGCAGAGAACTCCACTCCGACTCAGACGCCAGCAAGATTGAGGTGGGGTACTGGTATGGGCTGGTATCATCAAAGATGAACTTGTGGGACCTTTTCGGGGTTGAGGATGGAGTGAAGCTCAACTCCCAGACCTACTGCCAGTTTCTGGAAGACACTTTATTTAAGCAGTGGTACAGGAAGAAGTCGGTATTGTTCAAGAAAAACATGTTTTTCATGCAGGACAATGCTCTTTCACATGCATCCAAATACTCCACAGTGTGGCTGGCCAGTAAAGGTCTAAAAAAAGAAAAAATAATGGCATGGCTCCCTTGTTCACCTGATCTGAACCCCATAGAAAACCTGTGGTCCCTCATAAGTACCTGAATACCTGGTCCAGGTCGATGGCAATTTGAACCAGCTCGCTGAATGAGGAAGAATGGCCACGACAAGCCAACTCGGCCTGTAAGTCCTCTCTCAGTCCTCTCCGGAAAATTGTGCACAAAGCCGGAACACTCCAAGCCGGATCACTCCAGCGGCTAGCGTGCAGAATTCCAAGGCAAATTCGGCCGCTGTCCGCTTGCCTTGACGTAGCTCGTATAACAAAGTTCCAACATCACGGCCCGCGCCCAGGTGATCAAAAACAGACTTAAACACGGCGTACAATTGACTGGCGTCTCGCAGGGAAGCATCATTTTGTTCCCAAAGCGTGGTGGCCCAAAGTTTGGCCTTCCCCATGAGCAGTGAGATAACAAAATGAAAAAAACTTTATCAGTGTCTGAGCGAAACTGATCGGGGTTATGCTCAATGTAAATACTACACTGCATTAAAAAGGCCTTGCAAATATCAAGAGAGTCATTGTACCTTTCTGGGATGATTATGGTGACTGGAGTAGTGTTGCTAACAATAGTAGCCAAAGGAATCGAGGAGGAGGCCGAGGACTTATAGTCCGCATTGGTAGCGGGTAGCATTAGCCATTGCATGGTCTGGAGCAGATCCTCCATCATTCTCTCCTCTAAACTCTGAAGGTGAGGAGGGGATACCGCAGTCTGCGGTGTGACACTACACATTGAGCCGTACTGCCCCTGGAAAGCTAGTAGATACACAAACCAACTGTTGGCTGTAATTAAAGCAAAAGGTGGCTATTAGTATTATATTGGGGATCTGTTTTGGCACTTTTCCAACCCTGTTATTTGAAGTTTTATTAATGCACAGAAGATGCTGCCTTGCTGCTTGAGCATTCTAAAGTTAAAGTGAATACATATTTTAAAATTTTTGATTTATAATCACTGGAATGCTGCCTTCACCCACTTTAAGCAGAACATGTTTTGGTGTTGAAATAATTTTCCCCAGGTTTGTGTTTGCCTTGTGATACTTTTCCTCACTTGTCTAATTTGTCATCCTACTGTAAATACTGATCTTTTATCATTTCTATAAGTAAAAATGCAAAGAAAAATGCATTAGCATAAAGTATGACTGCTGTATTCAGGTCAATAGCTTTAAAATCTCCCCTAAGTTCACTTTGGTTTGACTTTATGCTGAGGACGTTCTTCACGTTCACTTTGTCTTGATGAGGTCTGTGCCTTAACTGGAGCTTGATGAAGTCCTATGCCATGACTTTGTTGATGTTTCAAGAACACCTGGGCACTCGAGCAGCAAATCAAGGGAGTTTTTATTATTTCTTTTTTCGTCTGGGTTTTTTTTTACCCTAAAGATGTGTGTGTGTGTGTGTGTGTGTGTGTGTGTGTGTGTGTGTGTGTGTGTGTGTGTGTGTGTGTGTGTGTGTGTGTGTGTGTGTGAATGGAGTATAGGCATATACCTGTGTCTATCTACAGCAATTGATATCAAAATGACCAATTTAGTGAAAAAATAAAAGTGATAAAATTTGTCTGCTATGAACTATAAAGGCAAGAATTGTGCTTTTTGTCACTTTTATAGCTTCTAAACTATTTAGTTATTTGCTACTGTCATGTACAGGAGCTCATTTTACACAGGTAAGTTTAAAATCTGTGGATCTACAATGAAATGTTGTTTAGAGAACTTATAATCGTAGTCAGTGGAACTTGCAATAGTATTTTTTAAACTTGTTTAATTAATATGTTATAATTATTATACCTTGTTTAAATATGTCATAGTACTTTAAACTTGGATCGTATTTATGCACATCCAATATTAGCCCAATGCAGCCACATTTAAATCACAATAAACTGTAAATGTGACTTAGAAGACTGGGGTATGGTTATAATAAAGTGTGGCCATACTTTCAGAAATATTGAAGAATAAATAAGAGAGTTTAGTTGTAGCTTGTTAGATTCCATGATAAAAAAAATAAAATAAAATAAAATAAAATAATAATAATAATAATAATAATAATAATAATAATAATAATAATAATAATAGTGTTTATCAATGTTTGCTGTCAAAATCACATGTAATTACATGTTTTAATTATGTAAAAGCTGAAATATGTGTACAATAAATTATGTTGTTTGGGGATCAGTTTAACCATTACCCTCAAAAAAGTACATTTCTTAGTTCTTCTGAATAACTGGATTTTTTGGAGATACATGTTTTTCATCAGACAGTGACATTATTCATATGATTATGTGGCAAAAATATATGACAGCAAAATGTCATAGCAATAACATATATGGCACTTTGCTTAGATCTCACTGCCTGTGATAGGTAACACAAATGAAAGGAGAGAGAACATGTCTGTGAAAAACTACACCTCATAAAGCAGTGCAGTTTTATGTGGAACACCAAAATAGTATCTAATAAACTGGCAAGTCATTGTGTCATTATATGTTGTTATTCTTATGATAACTCACCAAAACAACCATGGATATAGCTGTCATGTTCAATGTGTAATGTTTGTGTACTACAGAGGACATTAAAGAAAAGTAGAAAAGAGGATTACATGGAAATCTTATGCACATAGAAATCATATGGACAAAAAGGGCCAAGCACATACTTTACGTTATAGGTACATGTGTGTGTTTTTAAGTGTGGACTTAACTCATCATTGAAGGGTTTTTACAGTGGAGCTTGAAAGTTTGTGAACCCTTTAGAATTTTCTATATTTCTGCATAAATATGACCTAAAACATCATCAGATTTTCACACAAGTCCTAAAAGTAGATAAAGAGAACCCAGTTAAACAAATAGGACAAAATATTATATTTGGTCATTTATTTATTAAGGAAAGTGATCCAATATTACATATTATTGAGTGTCAAAAGTATGTGGCCCTCCAGGATTAGCAGTTCATTTGAAGGTGAAATTAGTGTCATGTGTTTTCAATCAATGGGATCAGCTGTGAGCTGCCACCCTGTTTTATTTAAAGAAGAGGGATCTATCAAAGTCTGCTCTTCACAACACATGTTTGTGGAAGTGTATCATAACACAAACAAAGGAAAATTCTGAGGACCTCAGAAAAGGAGTTGTTGATGCTCATCAGGCTGGAAAAGGTTACAAAATCATGTCTTAAGAGTTTGGACTCCACCAATCTACAGTCAGACAGATTGTGTACAAATGGAGGAAATTCAAAACCATTGTTGAACAATAAAGATCACTCCAAGAGCAAGGCGTGTAATAGTTGCCGAGGTCACAAAAACCCCCAGGGTAACTTCTAAGCAACTGAAGCCCTCTCTCACATTGGCTGATGTTAATGTGTACAAAGTGTACAAGTTGTTCTACCAATGAATGGTTAAAGAAGAATAAAGTTAATGTTTTGGAAAGACCAAGTCAAAGTCCTGACCTTATTCCAATCGAAATGTTGTGCAAGTGCATGAAGCGAGAAGTTAATGTGAGGAAACCCAACAACATCCCAGAGTTTAGCTGTTCTATATGGAGGAATGGGCTAAAATTCCTCCAAGCTGGTGTACAGGACTGCTCAACAGTTACAGGAAACATTTAGTTGCACAGTGGGGGTCACACCATATACATAAAGCAGAGGTTCACATACTTTTGCCACTCACTAATATGCAATATTGGATCATTTTCCTCAATAAATAAAATGACCGAGTATAATACTTTTGTCTCATTTGTTTAACTGGTTTATCTTTATCTACTTTTAGGACTTCTGAAAATCTGATGATGTTTTAGGTCATATTTATGCAGAAATATAGAAAATTATAAAGGGTTCACAAACTTTCAAGCACCACTCTATGTTTCAAAATCCGTAATGCGGGTTGAACAAGATATTTCAAAGGTGGATAGCAGGAGGTTTATTGGCACAGGACCGGGTAATCGGTGACAGAGCATAAAGGGTAGGCGAACAAGACATAAACAGATGGGCGAGGATTGAGACTGGTAATCCAACAGACAGGCAGTATAATCCAAAATGACAGGCAAAGAATGTGGTCAAAAAAGCAGAACTGGATCGAAACCATAAACAAACACGGAGATACGGAAACGCCCGGTACACTCAGGAAAACAGAGGTAATACTTTCCAACAAGGGGATATCACCACCAGGTTTATATGTAGATTAGCAATCTGGCGCTTGCGCTCTGGAGAGGGGCCCTGGATTGGTTTGAGTCATCTAACCAACTGGAGGATTGTGAAGTTGTAGTGCAGACTGCTATCAGTGGAGGTGAGTGGAGTGGAAACCGGGGGTTGGTAGTGAGGCGTGACAGTACCCCCTCAACCTGTGAGAGACAGAGCAAGGACGATCCCAATGATGGCTCCTTGGACCCTCTGAGGCCTCTGGTGGTCTCTTTCAGATGGGACAGCAGCTCAGAACTGATGCACTCCTCCTGGGATGACATCTGGGAGGTTCCACTGAGATCTTAGCTGTGGGCGATTGGAGACGCCATTGTGCAGCTGGCAATCAGGACCGCCACTGGGCGGCTGGTGATTGGGGTTGCTGTCGGACCGCTGGAGATCAGACTCGTCACCGGGCTTCTCTGGGACAGCAGCTGTCAAGGCCATCTCAGGAATGGACACCACTAAGGTTGTCTCTGGAACGAGTGCCACCGAAGCCGTCTCAGGACCGGGCGTCACCGAGGCCGTGTCAGGATCTGGAGCAGGCGCATGTCTCTGAAGCGAGCACAGTTGGGATTGTCTATAGAGCGGTCCTGGGACTATCTCTGGAGTGGGTGCTGCCATGACTGTCCCTGGAGCAGGAGCAGCAGTGAGTGCCTCTGGAGTGGGCACAGTGGTGGCTGTCTCTGGTACAGGCGCAGCCATTATGGTCTCTCGAGTGGGTGCAGTCTCTGGAGCAAGCACAGCTGGGATTGTCTTTGGAGTGGGTGCTGCCAGGACTGCCTCTGGAGCGGGTGCAGCAGTGACTGTCTCTGGAGCAGGAGCAACCGGGACTGTCTCTGAAGCAGGTGGAGCAAGCGTCGGCGTGACTGACTCTGGTGTGGGCATAACCGGGACTGTCTCTGGAGTGGAAGTCGCCATGACTGGCTCTGGAGTGAGCATCGGTGTGACAGCATCAACATGGCTGACTCAGGAGCGAGCATCGCCATGACTGACTCTGGAGCAAGCGTCGGCATGACTGACTTTGGAATGGACATCGCCTTGACAGACTCAGGAATGGACGTCTTCTGGACTGATTCTGGACGTTGACATGACTGACGCTGGGATGGACGACTTCTAGACTGACTTTGGAACAGACTTTTCCTTGATTGACTCTGGAATGGGAGTCGACGTGACTGACTCTGGAGAAAATGTCGGAGTGCCGGACTGTGGGAGCGTCACCATGTCAGACACAGGAGCTGAGGGGACCCCTGAACTTCTTCAGGAACATCGGGACCACCTGGACCTCCTCAGGAGGATGACCAAAAACAGATCCAGGTCCTTCCAAAAATTGGTCCCAGGTCCCAGCTTAACCCTGCAGCCACACAGTGGCGGACTATCCCAGTGCCCTGCCTGAGAGGCACGAAACAATGAATGACACATGGGCATGATTTGAGTTGGTGGGAAAGTGGCTGAAGTAACTCGAACACTGTAACAAGAATACACAACAGAACTCTGGGGTGCCATTAAATATGTCTGGTATGCTATCTGGGATGGTGTTAGAATAATTGTGCCAACCAGGAAGAGGAGAAGGTTGAGGACTGACAGAGCCAGGAAGAGACCTGAATTGGAGCTGAGCAGAGATCCTCTTCATGCCTTCTAGATTCAGTTCCAGTGTCTCCATGCATTGAGTCAGAGAGTAAAACACATCAGGGTGCTGGACTAAAATTTTTGCCGTGTTACTCACAGTGGTCACCAGATCATTTAAATCTGCCATCTGCATGGTGGCAAAGTATTCTTTAACACGGGACAAACAAGATAGACATGTACAGATTTAAAGGTGAATAGCATGTGGTTTATTGGTACAGGATAGGGTAATCGGCAACAGAACATAAAGGGTAGGCAAGCGAGATGTAACCAGATGGGCGAGGGTCGAGAGCGGTAAGCCAACAGACAGGCAGTATAATCCAAAACGACAGGTGAAGAACGTGGTCAAAAAAACAGGACTGAATTGAAACCTTAAACAAACACGGAAATATGGAAACACTTGGTATGCTCAGGAAAACAGAGGCAATACTTTGTCACGAGGGGATATAATTACTGGGTTTGTACCAGTATAACAGGTGAACGGTGAACAGGTGAGTCTTATTAGCAATCTGGCACTTGCGGTTTGGTGAGGGGTCCCGAGTTGGTTTACGGGAGTCACATGACCAACCGGAGGATTGTGGGAGTTGTAGTGCAGACTGCTATCAGCGGAGGTGAGTGGAGTGGAAACTGGGGATTGGTTGCTAGGTGTGACAAGACTTCCTGGATTCTCTCTTTTGGACTGTCTGGTGATATCTCTGCTTAAGTGCATACATTGCAATTGTTGGTGTCAGGGTGTGTTTCTGGATGTGTTTCTTAATTGTTTCCACCTCATCAGGGGCTCCCCAGTTACAATTGCCCTTCCCATGGGGATCTGGATATGTTTGATGGGCTCTACAAAGTAATGTGGAAGGCAATCCTGGCCTGCTTCATGGGAAAGACCCAGGCTACACTCTGGAAAGCCTAGGCTTGCTCAATTTGGGATTGGACATAGTTATTAGGAGATAATCTAAACTTGTAAATTTGCTTTGAGACAATGCTCCATTGTAAAAAGCGCTATATAAATAGATCTGACTTGACTTGACTTGACTACGTTCATACACTACCCGATGTTCACTGTGGTTCTAAATCTTTGCAATAGCAACGTTTTCACCAGCAATTGCTGACCCTACTCACATATCTACAGTTCAATCAACAGTTCATAGTGTTCTGTGATTATCCCCCGTCCAGAAAATACTCAGATAAATACTTAAACATGGAAGTCAATTACAGAATTTTTACTGAGTTTGAAATTTTAATTAATGGGTAAGGTAATAACATTTTCCATCTTTTGGTTAATGCATTTTATTTAGCTAGCTTGAGATAAGTATATCTTTTATAGCGCTGAATCAGGGGCAGCCAGCAAACTCCTCTCAGTCCCTGCTAACCCAGGGTGAATGTTCAATGATTCAATGAATGTCTACTTGTAAAAAATGGAATGAAGTGAATTCAGTGTGCCCTAAATTGTCTGCTTCACTGGAGACAGGTGAAGTTATTTTCAGAGAAGTTAATTTACTTTCTGGCTGTCATTCGAATTCCAATCGTCAGGTGGAACACCTTAACACTTCTGTTGTCTTAACATTCTGTTTATTCCCCCTGTCCTAAGGTTCAAAAATGGCCCGCTTTCACTAAACCTCTAAAATAAAGCAGCATAATTGAATTTTAAACCCCAGATCTATTGTGCATGAAGAAACGTGCACAATACATTACAAAATGCATTACAAACTTTGTGAATATCCATCTTTTACAGTGCAGAAAGACTGCATTTAATCTATGGACACCACATACTTTTACTACAATACATTTGATAAAATTGATTTCTTTATGAAAGTAGCAATTTATGCTATTATATTGATGAATATATATTCAATTTTGTAGCAAAATAAATTATCTGTAATGTGCTAAATGTAGTTCTGAAGGCATTTTATTGAAATGAAACAATAGCAGTATCGAACGTCATGGGTTAAATACTGATATAGTGTTACATTATGTACAGTGATTAAATTAGCTACAAAAATAGTCATTGATAAAAAAAATAGCGCACCCAGATAGAAATGTCAAATTGATTATACACTGGGTCTTGCCACAAGAGGGCGTACCTTTCGTTTGCAGTGGTGTCGTGAATTAATCCAGGTTTTGTTTGGGATCTGACAGTGGCTGGGTTTGAATATGGAGGCCTCATGATGAGCACTTAAATTCTGCTTTTGCTGTGGAGCAACACACAGCCCAAACTACTGATGTGATGATCAGATGATCTATGGCATATGGCAGTCCATCACTTCTAGTAGATATGAGGGACACTAACAACTCAGCACAGGGCATCCGGCGGCCACACACAGCAAGGGTTTCCCAGGAATGTCTCTGTCAGATTGCAACTATTTCTTGGCCTGCCTGGTCGCCAGATTTTATCGCCAACCAAGCATTCATGGGAGCAACTGGGGCCAGTCAGTTTCTGCAACCTTCGAGTATGCTGGATCTACAGGCCCAGCAGTAACTTCTGTGGGCAAATGTGCAACTGGATACCACACAGAACGTGTTTGCCTCCAATGCTCAACAGTATCTCATCTAGTATCCAGGCTAGAAGTGGCCTAACAGGGTAACTAGAGCCACCTCTCAATTGTACAGTTTTTCCCAATAAACATTAATTTCACAAATCGTTTCTCTAATATTGTAATCACTTACCTATATCATCATTATATTCACAGATATATAGTTTCATCTGATTCCAACAACAACTTCTGGGTGAGTTATTTTGTCAGTGATTGTACTAGTATTCTCCCATTTTTTTTGGAGTTTGCAGCTGTACTTCTCTCATGCAACACAAAGTATTTGTTTTACAGTCCATCTTTGGGGCAGAATTGCCATCTCTGCCCCTATATACAGCCGCTAAGACTAGCAGCCCTGTGTAGGGCTCATACACCTTTTTCCTGATTTCTCCATACTTACAGTAACCCTCCAGCTTCATCTCCAGGATGATTGTTGTGATGGCTGGTGTGACAAATACTGTATATAGAATGTTGTAGCATTGTCCTTGACATTCACAACTGCATACCTTGTGGGGTGTGGGGTCATCCATATGACATTTTGTGCCACCATCCTGCCCTTACTGTCATATTTTGTGACGAGGGCCATGTTATTTTGCTGTTCTTTTGATTTTTTTTTTCTTTTTCATCTGAAGGTGATGCATCATGCTTTCTGTTATATTATTTCCCCATATTCTTCTTCAGATACTTCCTGCTCGTCTAAATCATTGTTCTCTTGTTCCTTCTGGACATCTGAAAAAAAAAGCTGATCTATGACCTGCTGGGCATTGAAACAAGCACTCATGGCTTCAGCAGACAGAACTGGAGTTAATGTCATCAGCAGCACCATTATAGTCTTTGGCTGCTTTTTTCATTAACAAAGATTGCTTTCAAGAAATGTTCATTTTGTCTGAAATTGTGTTTATATAGTATGAAATAGTTTTTATTTAGTTTAGTTTTATTTAGTCTGTTTTTTTGTTCATTTGGGCTCTCTATTTACTTTTAGGCCTTTTGTGAAAATCTGATGATGTATCCTATGCACAAAAAGAGAAAGATTTACTGTTAAACTTTCAAGCCCACCTGTATTTAGTTACAAAAACATTTATGTTTCCACCTCTTTCAGGCACCATTTGTCTGTCTGTTCTGATATCCATTTAATATGAACATTTACTAAAATCCCTTGACTTGTCCATATAGGATTTCATGCATTGTGCTGTTGCCACATGCTTGTATGATCATATAATTGAGCAATTGCACAGGCTTTCCTGTTGGTCATCTGGAGAGTGTATATGGATATGGTAATTCAGTTCAGAAAACACACTTTCGAACATCTAGAGTGGGGCTTGAAAGCTTTTGAATTTTCTATATTACTGCATAAAATTGAGCTAAAACATCATCTGATTTTTATACAAGTCCTAAAAGTAGATAAAGAAACCTTCATTAAACTAATGAGACAAATAATATACTTGATGAAAATGTTCCAGTATTACATATCTTTGAGTGGCAAAATTATGTGAACCTTTATTATTAACAATAATTTTGAAGGTTAAATTAGAGTCAGTTATTTGAGATGAGTGGGATGACAATCAGTTGTGGCATGACAATACACAGTGTAATATTTAAAGAACAGAGCTCTATCTGTGTGTGCTTTTCAAAATTTTGGGGAAATGTACCATGGTATGAATAAAAAAAAAAAAACTTTCTTAGGACCTTTCCTAGGAAAAAAAGAGCTGTTGATGCTCACCAACCTGGAAAAGGCTATAGTCCACAGCAATCCATAGTCAAACAGATTGTGTACAAATTGAGGAATGTCAAGAGCATTGTTACCTCGTTGATGAACAAAGATCACTCCAAGAGCAAGGTGTGTAACAGCTCACAAATGTCACAAAGAAACCCAGAGGAATTTCTAAGCAACTAAATGCCTCCCTCACGTAGTCTAATGTTGATGTTATTGAGTCCACCACCAGGAGAACACTGAACAACAATAGGGGGCATGGGGGATTGTGAGAAGAAAACCATTGCTGTCAAAAATACCCAAAATGCCCATTATGTGACACATGGACTATTATTTAGAAGGCTATTTCTTAAAAACATTTTGTGGCTAGATGAGACCAAAATAGAGTTTTTTGTTTCACTTGAGATGCCTTATGTCTAGAGAAAGGAAAACACTGCATTCCAGCATAAAATCTTTAAAATCCTGTCTTGCTGCACCTTGGCCAATACAAATTGCCACCATGGATAAAAGAATGAAATCTGCAAATATAAAGGAAATGTCAGCACATCTTTCCATGAACTGAATCTCAAGAGAGAGTGAGTCATGCTGCAAGACAGCAACCTGAAGTATACAAGTTGTTCTATGAATTAATGGCTAAAGAAGATTAATATTAATGTCTTGGAATGGCCAAGTCAAAGTTCTGACCTTTATCCAACATAAATTTCATGGAAGAAGTTCGTGTGAGTCAATACACCAACATCCAGAGCTGGAGATATTCAGAGGTATGGACTAAAAGTCTTTCAAGTTGATGTGCAAGCCTGATCAACACTCATGGAAATGTTTACTTGCAGTTATTGAGGTACAGGGGGTCACACCAGATACGGAAAGCTAAGATTCACATACGTTTGCCAATTGCAGATATGTAATATTGGATAATTTTTCTCAATAAATAAATGATAAGTATTCTTCTTCTTCTTCTTCTTCTTCTTCTTCTTCTTCTTCTTCTTTCGGTTTCTCCCTTTATCAGGGGTCACCACAGCGAGTTAAACGTTTCCACCTCACCCTGTCCTCCACGTCCTCAAATCTCACCCCAACTCCCTGCATATCTTCATTTACCACAACCAAATAATTCCTCTCCGTCTCTTGCCCTGGCAGCTCCATCGCCAACATCCTCCTACCAATATATCCACTATCCCTCCTCTGCACATGTCCAAACCATCTCAGTCTGCCCTCTCGAATTTTGTCTCCCAATTTTCCAACCTGTGCTGTCCCTCTGATGATCTCATTCCTAATCCTGTCCACCCTAGACACTCCTAAAGAGAACCTCAAAATCTTAAGTTCTGCCACCTCCAGCTCTGCTTCCTGTCTCTTTGTCAATGCCACTGTCTCTAACCCATACAACAAGGCTGGTCTCACTACTCTCTTATAAATCTTTCCTTTCACTTTTGCTTAGACCCTTTTGTCACACATTTAATTTTCTACATTCATCAACTCCTCAAAATACTCCTTCCATCTTTCCCTCACCCTCTCCTCACCTGTCAGTACATTTTCCATTTCTATCCTTGATCACCCTGACCTGCTACCAATCCTTTCAGCTTTACTCTCTGTCTCGCCAGTAGATACAACTCCTTCCTTCTCCTTCCCTACTGTCTAACCTTTCATATAACTCATCGTAAGCCTTCTGCTTGGCCTTTGCTACCTCGGTCTTTGCCCTTTGCCGCATCTCCTTGTACTCCTGCCTACTCTCATTAGTCCTGTCCCTGTCCCATTTCTTCTTTGCTGACCTCTTTCCCTGAATTACCTCCTGCACTTCTTCGTTCCACCACCAGGTTTCCTTTTCAGGCTTTGCCTGTCCAGAAGACACAATCAGTACCTTTCTACCTGTCTGTCTAATTACTGTTGCTGCTACTACCCAGTCGTCTGGGAGCTCTTTCCTATCACCCAAAGCCTTTATCAGCTCCTCTCTGAACTCCTTACAACATTCTTCCTTTCTTACCTTCCACCATTTGGTCCTCTGCTCTGCCTTTGTCCTCTTCCTCTTCCTAGCCACCAGAGCCATCCTGTACACCACCATCCGATGCTGCCTAGCTACACTCTCCCCTGCAACTACCTTACAATCACCAATTTCTTTTAAGCAACCTCTTCTACATAGGATGTAGTCTACCTGTGTGCTCCTTTTCACCTCAACGACATTTTTTACATAGTCCTCATTCAGGACCACACCAACTCCATTTCTCTTCCTATCCACACCATGGTAGAACAGTTTAAACTCTGCACCAATGCATCGAGCCTTGCTACCCTTCGTGACGCAACCCTCACCATTTATCCGGGCTTGGGACCGGCACTAGAAATACCCTGCCTGAGCAATCTAGCGGCTGGTTTAAATAAATGATAAGAATTATATTTGTTTATTTGTCTCATTTGTTTAATTGGGTTCTTACATTTTACATTTTTTAGGGTCTTTTGTGAAAATCTGATGATGTGTTAGGTCACATTTATGCAAAAATATAAAACATTATAAAGTATTCACAGACTTTCCAGCACCACTGTATGAAATTATGTAGTTGTGCCCAGTTTGCTGTTGCTAAAACATTTATAATCTTACAGTTAATGCAATTACAATTGAGTGGTGGCCTATGTTGTGGCCACATATTGACTGGCTTAGCAACTGCGCTTAAGTTAGCATTATTGGTGTATACAGAAGTTTTTTTTTTCCAATTCATTCTCAGTACCAGTAATCTTAGTTTTACTGGTGGTTCATAGTGATTATGTTAAAACACAGTATTTATGTAAATTGTGTCAGACTGAAAGAAAGAATTAGGAATTTATCCTCACTCTGTTGATGAACTCCATATAAGGCATGATCATGTCATGAAATAAAAACATTTATAACTAACGTTAGCAAAATTCTAACATCTAAACAGTTATTTAAAGCCTTTCACAGTTGATGTGCCATGTTTGGGCGTGTGGGGCAAACTCACACTGAACACACTACAAATGCTTCCTCTGCTTCAGCTGCATGGAACTGCAAATAGCTGACCCAGAAGGCAAATGTCTAGAGACGACTCATTCACATCCACACATCCACCTGTCCCTGCTGACTGTTGTTATGGGTGGTAGGAGCTCAGGTAATGGTGCTATATTGCTGATGTAATTTGCTGTAACAGATGCCAAACAGCCCTACAGCTACTATAACACTCTCACACTGTTATTGTTGTGACTGTGCAGCCATTTTGATTCTCAGGTGTACACTGAAGCTGCCAACAGAGGAACAGAGCAAGCAGGCGGAACAGAACGAGCAGCCTCAGTTAAAGAACACGCCTACACACCAAGACACACACTGAATGGGTTTAGTGCAAGCTTGTACATTCCCATGCACCCCCTTAGGCAACACACATACTGGGGGAAATCGAATTGTTCAGAGTGGGTTACTCAATAGCCACTTATTCAACACACTGGGAGAATAAAACCTGCAAAAGTTGGATAACTATACACTTGACTTATGCTAGTAACAATGTGGAAGTTGTGAAAATGTGAAGGTTCATGAATCAAATCAATAGCAACTTAATGTTTTTATACACTATAGAGGAAAGCTAGCAAGCAGTTCCTAATGCAGAATTCACACTGGGGATCAGTAAATTGAATCTCTCTGCAGGTGTAAACAAAAAAGTTTGCGATTGTAAGCAAAATTGAGACTGTGTTTGTGCACATTGTACACTGCTCAAAAAAATTAAGGGAACACTTAAACAACACAATATAACTCCAAAATCAAACTTCTGTGAAATCAAACTGTCCACTTAGGAAGCAACACTGATTGACAAGCAATTTCACATGCTGTTGTGCAAATGGAATAGACAATGGGTGGAAATTATTGGCAATTAGCAAGACACTCAATAAAGGAGTGGTTCTGCAGGTGGGGACCATAGACCTCTTCTCAGTACATATGATTTCTGGCTGATGTTTTAGTCACTTTTGAATGTTGGTGGTGCTTTCACACTCGTTGTAGCATGAGACGGACTCTACAACCCACACAAGTGGCTCAGGTAGTGCAGCTCATCCATGATGGCACATCAATGCGAGCTGTGGCAAGAAGGTTTTCTGTCAGCGAAGTGTCCAGAGGCTGGAAGCACTACCAGGAGACAGGCCAGTACACCAGGAGATGTGGAGGATGCCATACGAGGGCAACAAGCCAGCAGCAGGAACGCTACCTCTGCCTTTGTGCAAGGAGGAACAGGAGGAGCACTGCCAGAGCCCGACAAAATGACCTCCAGCAGGCCACATATGTGCATGTGTCTGCACAACCGGTTAGTAACTGACTCCATGAGGATGATACGAGGGCCCGACGTCCATAG
Organism: Ancistrus triradiatus; assembly: GCA_025084515.1. Lineage (NCBI taxonomy): Eukaryota > Metazoa > Chordata > Actinopteri > Siluriformes > Loricariidae > Ancistrus > Ancistrus triradiatus. The sequence continues at coordinate 55,833 of JAJAGP010002233.1, forward strand.
ATGGGGGTTGTGCTCACAGCCCAACACCGTGCAGGACGCTTGGCATTTGCCAGAGAACACCAGGATTGGCAAATTCGCCACTGGCACCCTGTGCTCTTCAGAGATGAAAGCAGGTTTACACTGAGCACATGTGACTGGAGACACCGTGGAGAGCGATCTGCTGCCTGCAACATCCTTCAGCATGACCTGTTTGGCAGTGGGTCAGTATCGGAGTGGGGTGGCATTTCTTTGGAGGGCTGCATAGCCCTCCATGTGTTCGCCAGAGATAGCCTGACTGTCATTAAGTACCAAAATGAGATCCTCAGACTCCTTGTGAGACCATATGCTGGTGCGGTTGGCCCTGGGTTCCTCCTAATGCAGGACAAGGCTAGACCTCATGTGGCTGGAGTGTGTCAGCAGTTCCTGCAAGATGAAGGCATTGAAGCTATGGACTGGCCCGCCCGTTCCCCAGACCTGAATCCGATTGAGCACATCTGGGACATCATGTCTCGCTCCATCCACCAACGTCACATTGCACCACAGACCACAGACTGTCCAGGAGTTGGTGGATGCTTTAGTCCAGGTCTGGGAGTAGATCCCTCTGGAGACCATCCGCCACCTCATCAGGAGCATGCCCAGGCATTGTAAGGAGGCCACACACAATACTGAGCCTCATTTTGACTTGTTTTAAGGATATTACATCAAAGTTGGATTAGCCTGTAGTGTGTTTTTCCATTTTGTGTGTGACTCTAAATCCAGGCCTCCATTGTTTAATGAATTTGATTTCCATTGATGATTTTTGTGTTATTTTGTTGTCAGCACATTCAACTTTGTACAGAACAAAATATTCAATGAGAATATTTCATTCATTCAAATCTAGGATGTGTTATTTGAGTGTTCCCTTCATTGTTTTGAGCAGTGTATATACAGTGGGGCAAAAAAGTATTTAGTCAGCCACTGATTGTGCAAGTTCTCCGACTTAGAAAGATGAGAGAGATCTGTAATTTTCATCATAGGTACACTTCCACTATGAGAGACAAAATGAGACAAAAACCCAGGAAATCACATTGTAGGATTTTTAAAGAATTTAATTGTAAATCATGGTGTTGTCACCCACAAACAAGCACAATTTCTGGCTCTCACAGACCTGTAACTTCTTCTTTAAGAAGCTCTTTTGTCCTCCACTCGTTACCTGTATTAATTGGACCTGTTTAACCTCGTTACCTGTATAAAAGACACCTGTCCACAGCCTCAAACAGTCAGACTCCAAACTCAACCATGGCCAAGACCAACGAGCTGTTGAAGGACACCAGAAAGAAAATTGTAGACCTGCAACAGGCTGGGAAGAGTGAATCTACAATAGGCAAGCAGGTTGGTGTGAATAAATCAACTGTGGGAGAATTGATAATTTCCCTTAATCTGGGGCTCCACGCAAGATCTCATTCCGTGGGGTCAAAATGATCATGACAACGGTGAGCAAAAATCCCAGAACTACAAGGAGGGACCTGATGAATGACCTGCAAAGAGCTGGGACCAACGTAACAAGACTACCATCAGTAACACACTACGCCAAGAAAGATTCAGATCCTGTAGTGCCAGGCGTGCCCCCCTGCGTAAGCCAGTACATGTCCAGGCCCGTCTGAAGTTTTGAGCATATGGAAGATTCAGAAGAGGATTGGGAGAATATCATGTGGTCAGATGAAACCAAAATAGAACTTTTTGGTAAAAACTCAACTGGAGGAAAAAGGGTGCTGAGTTGCATCCCAAGAACACCATACCTACTGTGAATCATGGGTGGAAACATCATGCTTTGGGGCTGTTTTTCTGCAAAGGGAACAGGACGACTGATCCGTGTTAAGGGATGAATGAACGTGGCAATGTATCGTGAGATTTTAAGACAAAACCTCCTTCCAGCAGTGACAGCATTGAAGATGGAATACGCCTGGGTCTTCCGGCATGACAATGATCCTAAACACACCGCTCGGGTAACAAAGGAGTGGCTCCGTAAAAAGCATTTCAAGGTTCTGGAGTGGCCTAGCTAGTCTCCAGACCTCAACCCCATAGAAAGTGTGTGGAGGGAGTTGAAAGTCCGTGTTGCCCCAAAACATCACTGCTCCAGAGGAGATCTGCATGGAGGAATTGGCCAAAATACCAGCTACAGTGTGTGCAAACCTGGTGAAGACTTACAGGAAACGTTTGACCTCTGTCATTGCCAACAAAGGTTATGTTACAAAGTATTGACTTGAACTGTTGCTATTGACCAAATACTTATTTTCCACCATAATTTACAATTAAATTCTTTAAAAATCCTACAGTGTGACTTCCTGGATTTTTTTTCTCTCATTTTGTCTCTCATAGTTGAAGTGTACCTATGATGAAAATGACAGACATCTCTTATCTTTCTAAGTCAGAGAACTTGCATAATCAGTGGCTGACTAAATACTTTTTTGCCCCACTGTACTGCATGTCTCCACAATGAAAGCTCTGCTGTTTTTGCATTGTGGGGAGATCTTGCGCGAGGAAAATGGCTTTGTGTGTGTTTGTGTTTATGTGTGTATGTGTGTACCTTGTCTTGCTATAATTATAAGGAGCAAATGTTCTATCAGTGAGCAATCAATCAATCACAAAACCTGGAATGTTCACTTGTGAGGACCTCAGTACTTTACTTGCTTTGTTAGAAAAAACTTTTTTTAATTTGAAAAAATAAAAAAGCCAAAGGATTTGCTATAGGTTACTGAGGTTAAAGCAGAAGTAGTAGATGTAGTATTAATTAGCTGCAGTAATGTTTCAACGTCAATTCACGTCAATGGAAAGTCCTCCAGAAGGATAACAAGACAAATGTGTGTGTGTGTGTGTGTGTGTGTGTGTGTGTGTGTGTGTGTGTGTGTGTGTGTGTGTGTGTGTGTGTCTGTGTTTGTAGCAGTGGAAGCTCAAGTTTATATACCATTGTGAGGACCAAAGGTCCCCACAAGGATAGAAAGATCTCACATTTTTATATGATGGCAACATTTTAGTGGCTTATACAAAAATTGCAACCTCACTCAGTTATCCGCTTGATATTGAACAGGGTCGCCTGAGAGCTGGTGCCTAGACAGGGTGCCAATCCATCGTAGGTCACATCCACTCACACAGACACTCACACACTAGGGGCACTTTAGAGACCCCAATTAACCTAACAATCATGTATTTGGACTGTGGGAGGAAACCGGAGTACCTGGAGTAAACCCACACGGACACTGGAAGGACCTACAGACTCCATACAGAAATGATCCAGAACGCTCTACCTGGGCATTGAATCTAGGACCTTGTTAAACTCTATTAAAGGTCACTAAAACAGGAATGTAGATCAGTGGAAAACAGTCTTATGGACTGACAAATCCAAGTTTGATATTTTTGGGTTCAATTGTCACCAATATGTTATATGTGGTTATTATACCATTGCCATAACAATGAACCTAATGGTGACTTAAGACTCTTACACAGTAGTGTAATTAATATTTAATCTACAATAAATTAAAAGAAGGCTCTCTGGTCTAAGATGCTGGATGACCTGAGTTGTGCCTCACAACTGGTATCATGCCCAGTGCTGTCTATGCTACCTGGACTGGTGCTCCATTTAAAATATATGCTCGCATACACCCTGTAAATTCTGGGAATCTACTCCCTCGGCGAACACTTGTGACCATGATCAATGAAAAGAGGAGTTAAAATGTGAAAAGGGGATGGGGCGATAAATTAAAAGAACATGACAGATATAATAAAAATAATAATAAAAAATCCTACATTCTAATATGTGGCCTTAATGCCTGTTATGTGCACATTGGATGGGCTTTGCCTCTGTACTATGACTCTCACAAGCATCTTACTGCCAAGCAAAGTAATGACTGAATAGATTTGATGGATGGATGGATGGATGGAAGGATGGATGGACGATATTGATCCCAACAGTTTAATCAGTGTTTGCTGTTATCACATATGTATAAAAGAAAAGAGAAAATGCTCTTTGTTGTCTTTATTTTTCCCTTTTAATTAGCCCCTGGCTTATTTAGGTTACTCACTGACAGTGCAGAATGTAGATAGCGCCAAAATCAAATACTGTACTATATCTCTCTGTGTTTGATGTGTTACTCTGATACACTCCCAAGTGCATTTTTTCAGACCTTAATTCTTTGTAGAGGGAGCTGGTGGTTCAGTTAGCAGGTTTATAGTATTAAACTGCCCCAATATGATTCATGCAGTTTGTCTTAGTAATTTAATGGCAGCAATAATTGGGATTTGTCATACTTGCCATTATAGAGTCATAACATTTTGCATAAAGTTGAAATAATTTACTCAGAGTGAATGCCTCCAAATGTAAATATAAGGTAAAAGTATCAGCATCACTTTTTGTGTTAAGAGGAATAATTTATATAGTAGCATCTTATAGCCTTTCTGCACAAACACCTGAGAAAACAAGACATAAGACAACAAGCTCCCAATAAGGTAAGGCTGTATGCATGTGTGGGAGTTTTGTTTTCTGACATATTCAAAGCCACATCTCATTTCCTTTGCCCGAGTCTGTCTTCTGTTAGCCTGATGGCACTGTACACATCCACAAAACCCACATGTCCAAACACATCAGGTTGTGCAGAATGCTGTGATTCTAGTGGATGGTGAGTCATTAGCGGTGTCTTCTTGGGTACTGTTGGAGGAGGTGAGGGACAGCAGGCATCTGCCATTGAGTCACATGCTGAAATTTAACAGCGTGCACTCAGATCACAGCCATGAGCAAGCGATCTATCACGTAAACACTCTAAAGCATGATCTCTCATGCTGTGCTTGTGGTTTATTACAGGTATGCAAGAGGTTTCTGTAAGTTTCTAGAGAGTTGCTAATGATTTGGTGAAGTTTTACTTTCTGGAAGTTTTCTGTAAGTTTTATTGAAGTAAGGTGTTTGTGGAGGGTCCTTTAGGGTGTGTTAGATGTTCAGAGTGGCTGGTGAAGGCTGCTGATGGTGTTGTAGGGACGTATTTTTTTAATACTGTCATTTTGTATGAGATGTACAATACTGCACAAAGTCTTAGGCCACTATTAGAATAGATATAACATTGTTTTAGGAAAATTACAATGACCATATATAATTATTAATCAGTGTATTTATTAGAATACAACCAGAAATTCCAAGACATTTTTTGCAGTAATTAAAAAACAAACAAACAAACAAAAAACATATTTATAGGCTACAGTGGCAAGTACTGTGACCTCCCCCTACGCTTGAGCAACAGCAGCACCTGGCAGCTTCAAGCTTCAAGCTTCAACTCTTCTACAGTCCGCAGAAGCTTGATCAGGAATGGTCTGTTTGGAAGGGTAGCAGCCAAGATACCACTTTTTTCAGAAGGGGAACTAGGTGAAAAGGCTAAGATATGCTGAAGCTCCCAAAGACTGGAATGAAGATCAGTGGATAAAAGAGTATTATGGAGAAACAATATGTTATATTATTAGGTAATATAATTATATATTACATATAATGGTATATACCATTGCTAAAACAACAAATTAAATGGTAACTTAAGACTTTAGTAGAGTGCTGTATGTTTGTGTCTAATGTATTTGTGTTGCTGTAAAAAAGCATGCAAGTTAGAATTCCTTTGAGTATACACTGTGCTTGTGCAAGTGACAAGCTTGATGGAAGTTTGTGAGCGGTTTATAGAGATTTATTGAGATGTTTACCAGTTTGCTAAAGGTTTGCTGATGTTTAGTTGAGGACTGCCAAAAGCAGAAAAGGTTTACTGGAGGTTTGGTTTGGGTATTAAATGCTTGGAGGTTTACAAAGGTTAGTGACAATTTGATTAAAGTTATTGAGTGCTGTCAAAAAGAATCCTTGAAGTTTGCTGAAAATGTGTCAGATTTTGATGAAGGTTGTAAGAAGTGCACTAGAGGTGTGTTGAAGGGCTTCCAACTGGCAGAGGTACGATTGAGGTTCCTGGGTGGTTTCCTTTGGTAATTATGCCCAAAGGGAAATATCTTTGCCTGGTCCTGCCTCACCACCCGCTGATGTTTGTGATGCCAGCTGATCCCTGTACGGTAGACATACAATCACTGATGCAACACACTGCAAGTGTTGACCTTATACGCACAAACACGAATGTTTAAACTCACAGCAGATTGACTCCTTGTCCGTGTAAATGTTTTTACAGGAAATATGCATAAGATACACTTATGGTTAAACATACACCAAGACACAAACACAGTCATGCAGAATGTGAGGCAAGACAGGTGTTGAGATAAGTTTTGAAGGCTGGGTACACAGGTGTTAGGGGCATGATTAATACTGTGTATAAGTCAATGAATACGAGAATGTGAAACTATGCGTATAAACTGAGTTGCCAATTTATTATGTTTATGTGTATTAGCTAATAAACTCTCAGCTCCGTGTGTGTTTCAATTTGTTTAACTTTGTACTTGCATGTTTCTGGCTTGCACTCTAGCTTACCCTCTCTTACATCATGGTGGTAAACCAGTGGTCAGTCTTCACGGTGATTACAACATGGCTGAGTGTGAACCTGTTGACTAATTAGAGTTGTGAAATGTTACAGATGGATCAGTCAAACTGGCAAGCAATTAAAGTATCTCACAAGACAAGCCAGAGAGTGAACTTTCCCATTCTTTCCACAGCATTTCAGGCTGAACTTTTCTCTCAACTATTGATTAATACATGTTGCATAGCTGGCCTATCCAGGCCCATGAACTGTGAACATGGCTTAATAATATTGTCTACGCTAATATTTTAATTGTTCTTTTAACAATGTGCAAGCTGATGTTATGGAGTATGTCACCCAAAACCTAGGGCTGCTGCGATTGGTTGACATAATCAATGACAATATTTTATTCATTGGTTAGTGCCATACAGTACAATCTTAAAAAATGCAGCAGAGTCATAGACAAATTCGTAAAGGTTTTCCACTGGCATCATGATGAGATGCAGTACCTAGAAAGGTCTGTGTAAATACATTCACACTGAGGAGCCATAATTAAATACGCTGTAAGCAATTGCTGTATTTTTTTACAGTAAATATTTACAATAAAATCATGTATTATGAAACTAATGCATACAGTGGGGTCAGCCACTGATTGTGCAAGTTCTCCTACTTAGAAAGATGAGAGAGGTCTGTAATTTTCATCATAGGTACAAGTATGAGAGACAAAATGAGAAAAAACACAAATCCAGGAAATCACATTGTAGGATTTTTAAAGAATTTAATTGTAAATTATGGTGGAAAATAAGTATTTGGTCAATAACAAAACTTTAACTCAATACTTTGTAACATAACCTTTGCTGGCAATGACAGAGGTCAAACATTTTTCATGTAAGTCTTCACCAAGTTTGCAGACACTGTAACTGGTATTTTGGCCCATTCCTCAATGCAGATCTCCTCTAGAGCAGTGATGTTTTGGGGCAACATTTTCAACCCCCTCCACACATTTTCTATGGGGATGATGTCTGGAGACTGGCTAGGCCACTCCAGGACCTTGAAATGCTTTTTACGGAGCCACTCCTTCATTGCCGAGTGGTGTGTTTGGGATCATTGTCATGTTGGAAGACCCAGCCATGTTCCATCTTTAATGCTCACACTGATGGAAGGAGGTTTTGGCTTAAAATCTCACGATACATGGCCCTGTTCATTCTTCCCTTAAAATGGATCAGTCGTCCAGAAAACAGCCCCAAAGCATGAGGTTTCCACCCCCATGCTTCCCAGTAGGTATAGCATAACTCAGAATTCTTCTTCTTCCAAACACAACAAGTTGAGTTTTTACCAAAAAGTTCTATTTTGGTTTCATCTGACCACATGATATTCTCCAAATCCTCTTCTGGATCATCCGTACGCTCTCTGCCAAACTTTAGACATGTACTGGCTTAAGCAGGGGGACACTCCTGGCACTGCAGGATCTGTAGTGTGTTACTGATGGTAGACTTTGTTACTTTTGTCCCAGCTCTCTGCAGGTCATTCATCAGGTCCCTCCGTGTAGTTCTGGGATTTTGCTCACCGTTGTCATGGTCATTTTGACCCTACGGGATGAGATCTTCCTTGGAGCCCCAGATCGAGGAAGATTATCAATGGTCTTGTAAGTCTTATAATTTCTCCCACAGTTGATTTATTCACACCAACCTGCTTGCCTATTGTAGATTCATTCTTTCCAGCCTGGTGCAGGTCTACAATTTTCTTCCTGGTGTCCTTCGACAGCTGTTTGGTCATGGCCATGGTTGAGTTTGGAGTCTGACTGTTTGAGGCTGTGGACAGGTTTCTATTGTTGTGGTTTTTTGACAGAATACATTCTGCTCACTTAATCAAAAATCACACTCAAGCCGAATCAAAGTTTCAGTGGAGAAGCAGACAATTTTATTGCAAGCAATAAAGGACAACCACACACCGCAGCAGTGGTGCGGAGAAGCCGAAGAGCCACAAATCTCTGGCCCTTATATACAGCTCAGTCAGGTTCAAAACATTATGTCATCATTGTTTTCCAACTTTTAGAACATCTGCTGCCCAGGTACCACCCTTATCTCCCCTTGGGTCATCCTGACCTGGTAAGTGAACTTTATCTCAGTTTTTAGTTTCAGCATCAAATCTCTAATTTCTACATATAAATTGTCACTTGAAATAAAATTGCTTATTAATCAAATTACAAATGATTGAGTAATTATACACATGAACATGTGAAATAACCCAAGTTACTGGACTTTACAGCGTGTCTTCGTACAGCATATATTACGCACACACATACCCACACTTCGCAAAACTGATGAACACTTCCAAGGCCAAATAACATTTTGTACTTTCTCAACTATGGCTGAGATGCACCTGCAAAATCAGGTCTCAAAGAGACTTAGTCTGAACGAGTGACATCACCACAATTAGAAATGCAAATATATAAGATGTAAATAATTATATGGGTACAAAAATGTGTTGCTTTTGTAGTTACAAAGGCATATGTTTCTAACAAATCTTCAACACTATTATACAGATATCAAGGTAAAACAGGGTGCCAATAATACAGGTAACGAGTGGAGGACAGATAAACGTCTTAAAGAAAAAGTTACAGGTCTGTGAGAACCAGAAATGTTGCTTACTTGTGGGTGACCAAATACTTATTTTCCACCATGATTTACAATTAAATTCTTTAAACGTTCTACAATATGATTTCCTGAATTTTTTTTCTCATTTTGTCTCTCATAGTTGAAGAGTACTTATGATGAAAATTACAGACCTCTCTCATCTTTTTAAGTAGGAGAACTTGCACAATCAGTGACTGACTAAATACTTTTTTGCCCCACTGCATTACTGCAATTTGCTATGACCTTTGGGAGTGGCTGTCCAGTCTTAACAGTTTATTGTGGAATTTACAGCAAGTCCATGTACATGCAAGGACTTCTGGGATGACTAACGGCCGATCTCTAAAAGTGTCTGCTTGAACTGGATTGTGACGCATTCTGTGACTTGGTGTGTTCCAAAGTACAAACTATTCTTATTAATTCTGTGTTTCGGTGAAATAAATGCAGTTTTATTTCTAAGGTTTTACTTTATCCCGGTCGTCACAAGCTGGGAGCGTTTGCTCTCCAAGACTAATTTGAATCGTGTCTGTGCAGCAGCACTTATCAGAGTTAAGTAAGCTAGTTAGTGTTATCACGGCACAGCAAATCAAGATATGTTATTAACGGCAGCTGTGTGAGTTAGCTTACGTTTGTTAGATGTATGGTGTATTCCATCGGTAAAGTTTTGCTAGCGTTGCTTTACCGTGGCATGATTATGGAACAGCTTCTGTAAGTGGAAGGTTGAACTGGGATTGTGGCGCTACATTGGACCCAGGGTACACTACAACTAGGTATCTTTATGTGTTCTAGATTTACTTTGATTTAGGTAACACAAGCTTTCAGGAGCTTGCTATTTCCAAGACAATTTCAATCGCATGTGTTCTGCGGTTTCTCTACAAAATGTTTATCTGCCAACTCTGATACCATGTAAGCAGCATAATCTTACTTTTTTAGCAGCATATGAAATTGCACAGACATACTCCTAATTATGAATTTAGATGTGGTGTGCCTGATTGCTCACGTTTTCAAATTTACTGCTTTAAAATGTACACGTACAGAGATCAGAGTTCATCACAAGTCTTCTAGAGACGCCCCAAATCAGGTTTCTGATGTAATACTGAAATGCCAAGTAGACTTCTGTCATGTCCAATGTGAGAATTTAACAGTTTTTGTCTCATTTGAAGAGTGATATCCAGTCAGGTGTGGAAATCACTTTTCCATTTTTTGGCATGTAGTCAGAAATTCAGGGTGAAATTAAAGTTTGCATCACACATGTCATGAAATGACAAACACTGTTCCTTGAGCTATCTTACTACTTTGGACAGGGAAGTTCCAGATTTCAGTCAGCATGATTGCATCTGAAAATGAAAGCTCAGAGGATTTAGAGGAAGTTGTTCTTGGTGATGTAGCTGATTCTCTTAACTCTTTTCTATTTGAAATCGCAGGTTAAATTATTGCTTCCAGAATCTACAATTCAAAACATTGTTGAGGGATTTCAGAATATTCATGACATTGGTCAGTCATTTACTTGCTAGAAAATAAAAAGTGGTTGATGAGTTGACCAGGGATAATCTTCTTAAAGTGTTAAATAATGAAGTTTTGAATACTGCTCAGACTGTGTTCAAGTCTGATTTCCATTATGTTGACCCTGTGCCTGTTTACCTAGTTAATAATGAGTTGGGGAAGGAATGTCGAGCTTTGTTTGAATGCAAGTGCACTCTCAGACAAGAACTTTTCTGAAAATGTATTATTTCAAACTGAACCATCAGCTCTTGGCTTACTTATGTATCAGGATTACTTTGAAGTAGTCAACACAAATTGCTTGCAGTAATTCTTACCCTAACTGATATTTTATAGACCACATGCAACTTGCTCTTCTATGTAATAAGCAACATTTTAAGTACTTGGGACAGGATTGACTTTTCGGGTCACTGATTGAAGATCTTGGAGATCTTAAGGACAATGGTATTGTCATAAAAATGTTAGTAAAATACTGAAAGCTTGTTTGCTTACTCAGGAACTGATGCTGCCAATAAACCAGCTGAGATTTACTCAGGGAGTGAGAAACTTGGTGGTCAGGCCATTCAGAACTGTTGTCTCTTAAGACTGTTACCTGTTATCATAGGTGATAGAATTAAAAAAAACCAACAGGAGAAGTATGGCAACTTGTTTTGCTTCTAAGACGAGCTGTAGAGCTAATTTGTGCACCTAAGATATCTGCACATCAGGTTAGATACCTTAGTGCTCAATGATGAGTACATTCACTTTAGAAGTGTGACATTCCCCTGTACTACTCTCAAGCCAAAAAACATTATTTGTGCCATTACCCAGAGTTCATTACACAATCCAGACCTCTCCTTTGTCTCTGGACCCTGAGGTTTGAGAGTAAACATACATATTTTAAGCAATGTGCAAGACAATTGCACAACTCCAAGAACTCTTGCTGAGAGACACCAGCTTTTTCAGGCCTATTTAAGTGGTGGAAACTTGTTTCAGCTGTGTGTTCAAGTTGACAAGGGATCTGAATTCTCTGCTGATGATTATAATGAAACAATCAGAAATCAGTGGTCTATTTAGATGCTCAGTCAGGGAATACTTTAGCAGCGACTGAGATCTGTCATAAAGGAACCAAGTAAAAAAAGGCATGGTTGTACTTCTGGGCAATAATGATGATGGTTTGCAGATTGGTAGAATTTAACTAATACATGATCACCAAAATTGCAAGGTTTATTTTGTGTCTGAAAAACATCTTGATTCACCGTTGGCAGATATTGGTGTCTACTGCATAACAGCACCCCAGTGTTGTGTGTGTGTGTATGTGTGTACACCAAGAGGAGCTTTTGGTTTGTTATCCTCATAAAGAGTATAAATTATGTGGTTTGTCAGTAGCTGTTACACATTCTGTGCTATCTCTGTAAGGCAATGAATTTAGAAGAGCTAAAACAAGTGGTGTGCTCCACACTGCCTGGACTCCCTGAGGAAACACTTAAGAAGTTGGACTTGTTGCTGTTGATGTGGAGACCAAGTCAGACATCCAGTTTGTGAAGACAGAATACTTGCTGGAGCACCTTCAGCTTTTAAATGCATGGAAATGTGAAGGTATTTCAATTGCACTTCAAACTTATGAGAGATATCTTCCAACTTTTAAAAAAAAAAATTTATTGTTGTTGTTGTTGTTCTTAGAACAAGCAGGGATCTTAACTCTGTCCTGCCAACCAGCTCTCCCTGTGTCAAGCCCTTCATCTTATAGTCTCTCAAGTTCCCCAAAGCAACATGTTTGTCCTACTGAGCAACTCAACATGTACAACATCTCCTTCTTCTGCTGTCCCTTCAAGAACTTCTATTAAGAGCACAGTGCCAAATTGTGGCTCAGAATATTGTTAAGCAATACCCAGAGAGCTTTAGTTTTTTCGCATGATGACAAGATTGTAGGTAGTGGGCATAGTTCTTTGCTATCTCAGCTAAAAACTCGCGTGGAACACATTAATCGAAACAATTCGCTGGCTCGTTACAGAAAAGAACGTCTGAGTAGGTGAAGTAGTAAACCAGTGCTCAAGTAGACCAGCTGATCAGTAAGGTTGTGTTCGCTGGCAGCCAGAGGAGCCTCCGTTAGGGGAAAATGATGAAATCTTAGAGGAAAAACATAGGCAAATTGTAGAGTTTATTCTGCCAAGTTAATGTCTGGGGCTTACAGGGCAGAGCTTTGTGAGTTGATCAAGATCTATTGTGACATAAATGCTGTTCCTCCCCCATCATTGTTCAGTTTGAGGAATTTATGGCCATACCTGTTCTGTCTAAAGGGACTCTCCACCCACTTCCAGTTGCTGACAGATATCCCTTTGATTCCAAGAATTATGGAGGGATTTGAAGTGAAAGGCAAGAGGATTCTAAGATTCTTTGAAGAAAGCCAAAAAACAATCAATGAAGACAAACAATGAAGTCCGGGCAAGAAGGTTCTCAAGCCCCATGCATCCTGCTCCTTTTGATGGCAAACTTTAAGGAGAAATCTGAATCTCTTCATCTAGGAGCTGATGTAAGGAGTAGGATTTTTCCCTATCCTGGCACGTATAACTTTCAGTTGCCATGTAGCTGAATCTGTCAAATTTGTTTTTAATTTTTGGTATAGCTGGCAGTGACTGCAGCAGATGTTCAAAGAACAGTTGCATTATCAGATTCACCCAGGCTGATACAAGGTTATTAATTAAAGCCCCCATATCCTACTTTTTTTGTCTTATGTCACCTTGCAATGTTTGTGTCTGTTTAGTAATAAACGCTGATTAATGTTAATGTTCCACGGTCTCTTTCACTTATTAAACAGGCTATTTTGTTACTGCATCTTTAGGACTGATATGTAAATTGGCTCTATTTTGATTGGCTGCTTTGTATTGCGCCTCAATCAAAAAAAAAAAAAAAAAAGACTTGTGTGAATGGGTGGGGCTAAACTCCTGTAGCCTGAATAGGTTGGTTTATGTAAACAAATTGTGACCTGATTTCAACACAGGCTGTTTTTGCAGCTTTGTTTATGGACTGCATAAAGTATCAAGTGAACTGTGTATAACAATGTTTACAAGCTGCATGAAAATCAATCAATAAATGAAAACAAAACAGATTGTTTTTCATGATATGGGAAAACCATTTAAATTATATCACACTCTTCTTTCCTCTGTCTTGCCCTGTCACTCTCTGTACTTCTGTTCCTCTCTCTTGTCTGTCTGTCACCTTCTCCATTTTTTTTTTGTCTATTTGCTGTTCTCCCACTCTTTTAAAAGTGCAGTCATAAGGGTAGTACTGTTATTTGTTAGCATGATTTAAATGCATTTTTTTCCCTTTTTCTATTTTTTTTTGTAGGTGACAAAATGAACCCAGAGAGGTGGATGCTGTTGGTGGAAGGGCGAGGTTGTCCTGGAGTCAAGTTCAGATGCATTTGTTGAAGGCCTTGCTGCTTTATTTGCAACATATATCAGGAGGGAGCAGCATCCACATTGGAGTTCATTCAACGGTAAAAACAAGCTGTTTAATAGGTTTATGGTGCAGCACTATGGAAGGGCTAACAAACAGCTCGTAGCTATTTAGAACAAATATTTGTTAAACTTCAAAACAGAAAGAAAATGCCACACTTGAGCAGCAAAGCTTATGTGAGCATCCCCTTATACCTGAGCTGATGAGCTTCTAATTAATCAGTCAACATTAGAAACACTCTGGAATGAATCCACATGGCTGCACTCCACTCAGGAAACTGATGGACTTTGAGTGGCTTTTTCATTAGGAAATATTTGTGCCTTTTGCCATCAAGGCTGGTCAGTTTTTTATTTTTATTATTATTATTTTTTAATAGTGCTTGAAAAGCATGCTATTGTTAGTCCTTGTACTACTACTTGTTCTCCAGTTTTCTGCTATTAATACATCCTGAGTTGCTTCAGCACAACACACACACACACACGCTCAACACCACACAGTTGAGTATTTTCTGTATTTTAAATGCTTGTCTGCACTCTGCTCAGTGAAGTTTTGTTTTGCATTGGGTATCTCTGCCATGCACTTTTGTTTTTTTTTGTTTTTTTTACTTTGATATTTGGTGAAATTTGAAAATGTGCTGTTGCAGTAAAATCAAAACTGTGAAACAGTTGTCATTAGCTGTCTTGTACATGCACAACATTAGTGGGCTAACAAAAACAGCATTTAATATTAAGCTGGGTAATTATGTGAAGTACATAATTAGTTAATTCAATTAAGTAATGCAGTTTCACACCAGTTGCAAGTCATGGCAACAAGTGTAATTGCATATTTAATTTAGATATGGTTACTGTATCTGTAAATCTTGGTTAGTTTAAGTCAATAGATTTAAAAGTTTGTGTACACAAACTTATTTCTAACAATAAGGAAAAGGTATCACTGCAAATTAACATTTACTGTTCTCAAGATTTAGTTCTGTAATATAATTTATAATGCCATACTATAAATTTACAATACTTTACTGGCAATTTCAATAAAAATGGTGTGTGTATTGTATACATACAACATCATACTGCATATTTTAGATACTTCTCTCAAATTTCAGCAAAATAATTTGCAGTCCCATACTGTAAATTTACAATACCTTATTGGCACCTAAAATTGCCAGTAATTTATTGTAGATTTTAAAGTACTTTTTTAGTGTACTGATACATTTTGTAGTTCTAAAATTAAACTCTGTAGAATGTCTACTACACATTTTTTGTCTGCTTTCACACTATTCTTTAATAATGTGGTTGTCCTGTACTAGAACAGGACCTCCATAGATTAGGTAATATTTGTGGGTTAGGGTTAGCGTTAGTGATGTTGATGTGCTCAGGAGCTTGTGGGGTGTTAATGTGTGTTGTGCTGGTTTGAGAGGATCAGACGTAGCAGTATTGCTGGGGTTCTTAAACATTGTACCCACTCACTATTTACATTATTAGGCACATCTACCTTGTTGGTGGACATTGTAGATGTAAAGCCAGAGACAGTACATCTCATCTCATAGCTCTTTTCTAATATATTACTGTGAAATTGGTTTTAGCCATTCTCTAGCCTTTGTTTTATGTCATCTGGATATCACTGGGCAAAATACTGCACCAGGTGACACTCCTGTCAGAACCGGCAAATGAGGCTACAATTTGCACTGACTCACCAAAATTAGACAACAGAAGACTGGACATATGTTGTCTGGTCTGATGAGACTTGATTTATGCTGTAACAGGGTCAGAATATGGCATAAAAAGCATGGAATGCATGGATCCATCTTGCCTTGTATCAGTGATTCAGGCTGGTGCTGGTGTAATGGTGTGGGAGATATTTTCTTGGCATATTTTGGGCCCCTTACTAACAGACACTGTTTAATTGCCACAGCCTACCTGAGTGTTGTTACTGAACATGTCCGTCCCTATCAGATCACAGTGTCCAGCAGGATAATGCACCATGTCACAAAGCTCAAATCATCTCAAACTGGTTTCTTGAACATGACAATGAGTTCACATGTATATCAGTGGCATGCAGTCCCTTTAAAGGGTACCCCCTCCCCCACAATACATTTATCACATAAACTTAAGCCTCACTTCATATTATTTGATGGATTTCAAAATACATAAAAAAAAAAATCCACAAATCATACAAGTACAACTGTTCAGCAAAGTTATAATCATTCATTTGTTATGTAAGCCTATACAGTGTGCCAAAATGTTCTTGTCATTGTTGAATGAGTTCTTGTCCGTTTGTTAATAGACTCACAATAGCAAACCCTTAAAAATATAATCAGAAGGCTCACGCAAACACATAGACAGGAGTCATTGTAATAGTTTTGATTGGATTGTAGCACTCTCAGTCAGATATGCGTACCTGTAGCAACCGAGAAAAAGCAGAGTAGCATTTTTAATTGAATGATGGAATGATGAATTTGAGTTTATTTTTATTCATTCATATATATATATAAAAGAGAACCCAGTTGAACAAATGAGACAAAATGTTATACATGGTCATTTATTTATTTATTCCAATATTACATATTAGTTAATGGCAAAAGTATGTGATCCTCTAGGATTCAAATAATTAGAATTAATTAGAATGTGAAATTAGAGTCATGGCACGAACAAAGGAGGTTTATGAGGACCTAGGAAAAAGAGTTGTTGATGCTCATCAGGCTGGAATCTCTAAACCATCTCTAAAGAGTTTGGACTCCACCAATCCACAGAAAGACAGATTTTGTACAAATGGAGGAAATTCAAGACCATTGTTACCCTCCCTAGGAGTGGTCAACAAACAAAGATCACTCCAAGAGCAAGGCCTGAAATAGTTGACAAGGTCACAAAGGACCCAGGGCAACTTCTAAGCAACTGGAGGCCTCTCTCAGACTGGCTAATGTTAATGTTCATGAGTCCACCATCAGAAGAACACTGAACAACAATGGTCTGCATGGCAGGATTTCAAGGAGAAAACCACTGCTCTCCAAAAAGAACATTGCTGCTGATCTGCAGTTTGCTAAAGATCACGTGTACAAGCCAGAAGGCTACTGGTAGAATGTTTTGTGGATGGATGAGACCAAAATGGAACTTTTAGGTTTAAAAGAAAAGCATTATGTTTGGAGAATGGAAAACACTGCATTCCAGCATAAGAACCTTATTCCATCTGTGAAACATGGTGGTGGTAGTATCATGTTTTGGGCCTGTTTTGCTGCATCTGGACCAGGACATCTTTCCGTTATTGATGGAACAATAAATTCTGAATTATATCAGAAAATTCTAAAGGAAAATATCAGAACACCTGTCCATGAACTGAATCTCAAGAGAAGGTGGGTCATGCAGCAAGACAACAAGCCTAAGCACACAAGTAGTTCTACCAAAGTATGGTTAAAGTAGAATGAAGTTAAGGTTTTGGAATGGCCAAGTAAAAGTCCTGGTATCGGAATGCTGTGGAAGAACTTGAAGTGAGCAGTTAATGTGAGGAAACCCACATTCATCTCAGAGTTTATACTGTTCTGTACGGAGAAATGGGCTGTAATTCCTCCAAGCCAGTGAGCAGGACTAATCAACAGTTACAGGAAACGTTTAGTTGCAGTTATTGCTGCACGGGTGGGGGGCATAAATGATTTTATATATATATATATATATATATTAACCAACTTAACCCATATTTCACCCTGCCATATGCATTAGTTGTTGTAGTACAGATGTTTTAATGACACATACAATGTGCAGCCAATGGTACAGAAAGTTTATCAGTATTTAAACACAATGTTATGATGAACAGACTGAATGGTGAATCCTATTTGTGGTCATAAACTGACACAGCACCATATCATCAACTTAGCCATTCCAAAACATTAAATTTATTGTTACGTAACATTCTTTTTTCGTAGGACGACTTGTGTATATAGTTCTATTTCATTTATATCTGTCAAAAAACATAATAAAATATATTATTAATATTAATTTTAAATAATATTGTATAGTATATAACTAAACAAAAATCAATATGTGATGGTCAATATTGGTATGTAATAAATAGATTTGTCAAGGCAACGGAGGGAGTGTGATTCACTGGGTAATGTTCTGCTGGGAAACCGTGGGTCCAAGCATTCATGTTAAAGGTATACCAAAACATTGTTACAGACCAAGTTTGCTTATTTATTACTTTTATTTAATTTAATGTCAGCATCAATGGCTACACACAAAGTTATACCATCACACTAGGCATGGGCCAATTTAGTGCACAGTCAACCTAATGCAGAGCACCCAGAGTATACCCACACGGACACAGGGAGGACATGCAAACTCCACACAGATGGGTCGGTATCGAACTACAGACCAAGGGCCGTATTCATTAAGATTCTAAGAATGCTCTTAGAGAGCTCCTAACTTGGCTTAAAACTCCTAGATAGGAGTTTCAGCTTAAAAGTGATTCAGAATCAATCTGAGAGCAACTCTGAGTAAGGAGAAGCCAAAAACTTTTATCTCGATGTGGAGGCGGGATCGACCCAGTTGCTAGGTATAACGCATTCTTTTGAAGACTGTGATTGGTTGTCACCCCTTGTTAGTCACTCTCACTCACTCTCTCACATGCACAAACACATACGTCATTAGGGTAATACTGTATAGCCTATTCTAAGCCTTTGAAATAACAAGCATAGGCTGTTTTTGAATATTTACTCTAATCACACACGCCTTTATTTGTTATATTTTATTGAGTGTTTTTACCATGCTGATAATTTTGGTAGCATACTTAATCTGTTGGATAGCCTATGAAGTGGGCAAAATGTGACTCTGCTCTTTTCAATGACTTTGATTGCTGCCTTGTCTATTTAACTGGTGGTGTTGGTTCGTATATTCAGTTCAGGTGTTACAGCATTATTATGTTGGATAGGACATGTGAGTACATTCCCAGTAAGGTCAACCAGAAACAGTGTTCCTGCACAATCTAATCAGTAGCGTTTGATTACCTCACTCTTATTCAGTGGTTGGAGAACATTTCTTCTGCCTTGTCGGCTTTCCTCCATTTTCTCCTCTGCTTAAGAGAACTCTTAAGCCTACTAAGAATCCTCCTCTCTACTCAACAAGTTTTCACCTTAGGGGCTCTTTTAGGGGTTAAGATGCTTTATGAATAACTTTTATGTTTACTAGGATCTTCTCATAACTATAAGAGGGAAATGGCCACCATTCTTAGAATTTCATCACTAGCAGCTACTCTTTGTGACAAAAGGGTGGCAGCAAAAATGAAAGGAAAGATTTATAAGAGAGTAGTGAGACCAGCCTTGTATGGGTTAGAGACAGTGGCACTGACAAAGAGACAGGAAGCAGAGCTGGAGGTGGCAGAACTTAAGATGTTGAGGTTCTCTTTAGGAGTGTCTAGGGTGGACAGGATTAGGAATGAGATCATCAGAGGGACAGCACAGGTTGGAAAATTGGGAGACAACATTTGAGAGGGAAGACTGAGATGGTTTGGACATGTGCAGTGGAGGGATAGTGGATATATTGGTAGGAGGATATTGGCGATAGAGCTGCCAGGCAAGAGACGGAGAGGAAGACCAAAGAGGAGTTATTTGGTTGTGGTAAATGAAGATATGCAGGGAGTTGGGGTGAGAGTAGAGGATGTGGAGGACAGGGTGAGGTGGAAACGTTTAACTCGCTGTGGTGACCCCTGATAAAGGGAGAAACCGAAAGAAGAAGAAGAAGAAGCAGCTACTATTTGCAGTAAGAATATTTATGAATGTGACTCCAGCTGTTTTGGCTGATAGGTGTACATATATATTTATATGGTCTGTATCTATTATACATTTAAATATATGTGCATGTGAGAGAACAAAGCCTATGAACTAAGGCTGGGAATTTTACACAATGTGCCTTGAGTACGATTCAGGGCAAGGGGGCATACTCTCTCCTGATGCACTATGCGGAGTTTACAGCCATAGCAAAGATTGACTATATGGTGGAGCCATGAAATATGACAGGAAGAATCAACAAAGGTCTTATGTCCCAAAATGGCATCTATTAACACTGAATAACTCCAATTGGGAGCTCAGATTAAGAAATGAGAAATAAAGGAGAGCATCTATGAACAAAGGCTGGGATCCATTCTATTACTCAAGTCAAATATTTGTGCTCCCTAGTGATTTATTTCAAGTTGCAACACAAGTATCTTCCTTATATTTTAACAGTTGATTATTAGCCTTTCTTTCCTCAGTTTCAGGTAGCAACTTAACTGTCTTATTTATATTTTAACTTTGGATTATTAACCTTTTTTTCACTAGTTTAATCTTAACTTTCTTTTTACTCATTAATTCTCGAGTGTCATAATTCCACTTGCTTGATCCCGCTCTTAAATGAAACATCTCTTTGCTCATTAATTACCTGGCTTTTCAAAATATCTGTTTCCTGTTTCTGCACAAAAGCTTAATGTACACTGGCTTTTATCTTGGTCTCTCTCTGAAGTTACCTTGCTCTCTTTATAAGTCTCTTTCTCTTGTGTTTTCATTGCCTTTTTCCTCTTTGCTTTGATTATTGATATTGTAACCTTTTTTGACTCTTTAGTCTTTCACACGTGCAGACAAACAACATCGTTTCTTTAATTATAGCATGCCAGCTAAAGCTATGCGTCCTGTGAAGTTTTCACTGAGCGTCGTCACATAAACGCAGCTGGAGCATGCAACTAGAGTGTGCAGATCATTAAACCACGTAGTTTATTTACTGTATAGGCCACTTAACCCTATAACATACAGAACTGTCCAAAAGTCGTAGCCATTCTATATTTTTTCAATTTATATTCTGTTTATTCTTTGTAGTTGTACAGTTACAGAGTGTAGTCCATCTGTTTCTCTACATACTTTTTTCCCTTTACTCTTTTCTCTAATGGTCAGGACCACCACAGATCAGGTACTTTTACTGTTTTAAACAGTGTTCACTCACTGTGCACTTTATTAAAGACATTTACCTGCACACTCTGGTTGCAGCTCCACCTTGTAGATGTAAAGTCAGAGACAGTAGCTCATCTGTTGCTGCATAGTTTGTGTTATTCATTCTCTAATCTTTCATCAGTGTTCACAGAATGCTGCCTAAAAGATGCTGTTGGCTGGGAATTTTTGGCTGGTGAACTGTTTTCAGTCCAGCAGTGGCACTGAGGTGGTGTAAAACTTCAACAGCACTGTGGTGTCTGATTCAGCTGACCGGCAGAGGGCCACAGTTTTCCCTAAAGAATTTGGGTGTATTAGGCAGCATCCAGTTCATGCTGATGAAACACATCCACAGAACATGGTGATTACACCATCATGATTGGCAATAGGTATATTGTATTTTGGTCTATTATGCAGTGTTTGGTTTTCACCAAACATAATTCTTGCATTCTAACCTAAAACATATATCTTGGTCTCATCTGACCAGAAGAGCTTTTTGCAGATCATCATCACCTCACCACAAACATCCTGCCATTACCAAGCCACTTGGTAATATCTTAAACCTCATCACATTCACTATGTACACCCCAAACACCATCATGTTTAACCATTGTCAGTCTAGTTTGCATGTGCACCAAACCACACACTTTACATAGCACAGGGCACATTTCTAGTGCAGATATTTCCCTCACCATTCAATTGTGGTGGTTTTCCTAACCACACCATATTCACTATATAGGCCAAAAATACTCTAATGTTTCACCAACATCAGTTTACTACAGGTATGTCTCAAACCAGAGTATATTTCCCTTAATTGGTCACAAAAACAACATTTGATTAGCACCTTGTCTTACCATAATCAGTACACTGTGAATATATTCTGAAGGTCATCATATTCAATACATACAGTATGTCACAGACAAGCAGGTACAAATGTCTCAACGGTATCGAAATGACCTTTACATGTCTCCAAATCACACATTTTATTTATTATATACAGTAAGTTGACATTTAGTAGTTATATCTGTTAAATTTGCTGCAGACATTTTAGCACTTTATCTATTACAGTGGTGCTTGAAAGTTTGTGAACCCTTTAGAATTTTCTATATTTCTGCATAAATATGACCTAAAACATCATCAGATTTTCACACAAGTCCTAAAAGTAGATAAAGAGAACCCAGTTAAACAAATGAGACAAAAAATATTATAATTGGTCATTTATTTATTCAGGAAAATTATCCAATATTACATATTAGTGAGTGGCAAAAGTATGTGAACCTCTAGGATTAGCAGTTAATTTGAAGATGAAATTAGAGTCAGGTGTTTTCAATCAATGGGATGACAATCAGGTGTGAGTGGGCACTCTGTTTTATTTAAAGAACAGTCATCTATCAAAGTCTGCTCTTCACAACACGTTTGTGAAAGTGTATCATGGCACAAATAAAGGAGATTTCTGAGGACCTCAGAAAAAGAGTTGTTGATGCTCATCCAGCTGGAAAAGGTTACAAAACCATCTCTAAAGAGTTTGGACAATGGTATGTGTGGTAGAGTTTCAAGGAGAAAGCCACTGTTCTCCAAAAAGAACATTGCTGCGTGTCTGCAGTTTGCTAATGATCACGTGGACAAGCCAGAAGACTAGAAGAATGTGTTGTGGACAGATGAGAACAAAATAGAACTTTTTGGTTTAAAAGAAAAGTGTACTTTTTGGAGAAAGGAAAATGCTGCATTCCAGCATAACCTTATCCCATCTATGAAATATGGTGGTGGCAGTGTCATTGTTTGGACCTGTTTTGCTGCATCTGTGCCAGGACTGCTTGCCATCATTGATAGAACCATGAATTCTAAATTTTATCAGAGAATTCTAAAGGAAAATGTCAGGACATCTGTCCATGAACTGAATCTCAATAGAAGGTGAGTCATGCAGCAAGACCATGACCCTAAGCACACAAGTCGTTCTACCAAAGAATGTTTACAAAATAATAAAGTTAATATTTTGGAATGGCCAAGTTAATCCAAACAAAATGTTGTGGAAGGACCTGACGCGAGCAGTTAATGTGAGGAAATCCACTAACAGAGAGTCCCAGAGTTGAAGCTGTTCTGTACGGAGGAATGGGCTAAAATTTCTTCAAGTTAATGAGCAGAACTGATCAACAGTTACCAGAAACGTTTAGCTGCAGTTATTGCTGTAAATGATTGCTTAAATGACCAAGTATAATATTTTTGTCTCATTTGCTTAAGTGGGTTCTATTTATCTACTTCTAAGACTTATGTGAAAATCTGATGATATTTTAGGTCATAGTTCCAAAGAAATATAGAAAATTCTAAAAGGTTCACAAATTTTGAATATTGGTAGCCCGGGTTGAGTTGGTTGGTTCTGGGTTGTTCTCCGAGCTTGGCAATTGTATTGCAAACGTTTCGTCACCAATCGAGGAGACATCATCATTGCGGTTGTAGGTGCTGTTTCTTCTGAACACTTGCGTTGTTATAGATCATTGGTAACGTCAAGTGTTTTGATACAAAATTTGCGTCATGGAAGCAGCTGATTGGTTGGCTGATCAAAATATAGTGCGTCGTGGTCTGAAGGGGCCGTTGTGGTTTGAATTGGGCGATTGTGATTGGTTGAAGGGAATGATCTGAGTTGTGGTCAGAATTGGGCGATTGTGATTGGTTGAGAGGGATGTTCTGCGTTGTGGTCTGCGTTCCTGGCTGGTTTTGTCTTCTCATTTCCCGGAGCCTGAGGGGTTGATAGATTGGATCAATGTCAATGTGTTTGTTTATCGATGTTTTGGTGGAAAACCCGTGACGATCTCTGCTGTATCCCAACACACAATCCGAACAAACAACCACCAAAAGGATAACTCTACCATACGTGCAAAACATCTCAGAGATGGCAGCGCGGTTATTACGTCAACGTGGAATCACAGTGGCACACAAACCAACAAGACCAGAAGGACCATGCTGGTCAAACCCAAAAGAGATACAACCCAGTAAAAGAGGGGAGGAAGAGTGAAAGAACGATGGAATCTATAAAAATCAAATGTCAGGGACTACGTGAGAAAGAAAAACTACGTGGGCCCAAACAGGAAGAAAAGTTGACCAGTGAGTAAAATGAAGATCAGTTAGCCAGGCTAGGAGACAACGATCCGCACTCTCCCTACTCTCAGTCACACCGAAAAGACCAAAGAGGGTAGGGTTGGACAAAGGGGTATGCAACATGGGATACAACAGCCGCAGATCATCAGGGCAGCTGTCAAAACAAGGACAACCTTAACAGAGTAAATAACAAACGTATCTATAAAATTCCAATGCATGGACTGTGAGAACACTAACGTGGGCCAAACAGGGGAAGAAAATTGACGCAGATTACATGAATATCAGTTACCACTATAAGACCGATCCACTCCCCCTACTCTCAGTTAACCGAAGCCAGAGGACACAAGTTCAACCTGGATCAGCCGAGATCATCACGAGCAAAACGAGGAATAAAGAAAAAAAGATAATTCCTTGAAGCTTGGTTTCCACCACAACATCGATAAACAAACCACATTGACATTGATCCAATCTATCAACGCCCTCAGGCTCCGGGAAATGAGAAGAGAGAAACCAGCCGAAGGAACGCAGACCACAACGCAGAACATCCCTCTCAAACCAAATCACACTCGCCCCAATTCTGACCATAACAAACTCAAAAACATTCCCTTCAACCAATCACAATCTCCCCAATTCAGACCACAACTCAGAACATCCCTCTCAAACCAATCAAGGATCGCCCCAATTCTGACCACAACTGAAAGAACCATTCCATTCAACCAATTCAACCAATCTCCCAATTCCAGACCACAACGCAGAACAATCCCTCTCAAACCAATCACAATCGCCCAATTCTGACCACAACTCAGTCATTCCCTTCAACCAATCTACCAAATCGCCCAATTCAAACACCACAAACGCACAACTCCCTCGCCTTCAGGACCATCACAGACACTATATTCTGATCAGCCAACTCAATCAGCATCCCTTCAACCATCACAATCTCCCATTCAAACCACAACGGCCCCTCAGACCACGAAGCACTATATTTTGATCAGCCAACCAATCAGCTGCTTCCATGACGCAAATTTGTTGTATCAAAACCGCGACGTTACCATGATCTATAACAACGCAAGTGTTCAGAAGAAACATAGCACCTACAACCGCACTGGATGATGTCTCCTCCTCAATTGGTGACACAACGTTTGCAATACAATTGCCGAAGCTCGGAGAACAAAAAACCCCAGAACCAGAAACAAGGTTCGATGCGAATCTTCAAGGCACCACACTGTATTTTGATGAGTGGTTGTGCAGCGTTGTTGTAAGAAGAATATTAGTGAATAGAGGGGCACACGAGATTTGCCAGGACTTTTGCAGAACCTTTGTTCCGGAACATGAAAAGCCATAGTTAAATAACCACTTTGGTCACTGAACCGTGCACCGGAACCCGGATAACAGATTTCTATATGTTTAGGTATGGTTCTACGTATTTAATAAGCACGCAGCAGTAACTGTGATGTTTGATGAAGCAATAAGAAAACAAAATAGGATCAAAACACAAATAAGAAGGTCATTTTTCTATATATTGGAAGTGGTGTGTGTGTATATAATATATTATATAATGTATGATATATATATATAATATATATATATATAAATTATACACGTTAGTTATATATAAATATAATAATTAATACGAGTATACAACGGTGTATATATATATATATATATATATATATATATATATATATATATATATATAATATATATATATATATATCTATATATATCTATATATATACACACACACATATATATATATAATAATATATATAGATGTTAATACATATATATATATTGTGTATATATATAATATATATATATATAGTATATATATATATATATATATGTGTGTGTGGTAATATATATATATATATATATATATATATATATATATAATCTACAATATATACATATATATACACAAATATATATATATATATACATTACTATATAATATATGGTACCCACTTTCTGCTATATAGAAAATGACTTCTTATTGTGTTTTTGATCTATTTTGTTTTGTTCTGTCATCAAACATCACAGTTACTGTTATGATGATGATGATGAGCGAGATATATATATATATATATATATATCTATATATATATATATATATTTATATATTTATATATATATATATATATATATATATCCTTATGAGTAAACATCTTTCCATATCTCTGTCACAGCAAACAGAAAACTGCCATCTTTTCACAGCGTTGGACTTCACACTGAGTCCAGGACACAGCTGCACATAGCCAGTCAGAGCTCTGTAATTACCAGCAGTTCAGTGTGAGAGCACTGTAATCGTGCCTGTCCCTGTGTTTTTGTGCATGATTGAGTTACTGGCATTTCAGTCCAAAACGCGTTGTTTGTCCTCATGAGTGACAAATGTGCAGAAGCTGCTGTTCCATGTCAAGCTCTCTAGTCGCTTCGAGGCCTTGATATATGAAACCTCAGTTACACTGGTGCCCTGTTACGCTGCTGTTTAAGTGGCTGTGCAGGTGTCTAAGAATTAGTATTAAAAGAGCAGACATGCAGGAACAAAAAAGATCAATTGCTTAGGTGTGTGGTTTCTTGAAGGTGATTTCATAAGTTTGTCCAATGGTGTGCAATATGGTTTGTCATTTTGTGCAAGGGACACACATATACCAAATGTGAACTATTTATGTGTAGGTGTGTCACAGATAACTCTTTCTTTTATTTCTATATCTTGAACACCTGGCCTTTGTGACATGCAAGCCATTCATTTTAAGCTGAGTTTCCATTCAAGCTTTTATAAACTTCAACCCTTATGTAGTCTTAATATGTTTTATTCTTCCCTTGTCCTAAAGGTATAAAATGAACCACGTTCCCTAAACCTCTAAAATAAAGCAGCTTAATTAAATTTTAAACCCCACATCTATTTTGCATGTCATTAATTACAAATAATGTCTGGCTTGTTCCTCCTTAACAGTGCAGAAAGACTGCATTTTAACCGGTGGACACCACTTGGTTTTACTGCAAAACTTCTGCCATAATTAATTTCTTAA
This sequence comes from Ancistrus triradiatus, assembly GCA_025084515.1. Taxonomy (NCBI): domain Eukaryota; kingdom Metazoa; phylum Chordata; class Actinopteri; order Siluriformes; family Loricariidae; genus Ancistrus; species Ancistrus triradiatus. The sequence goes on from JAJAGP010002233.1 coordinate 82,903, forward strand.
TTAATTTAGATGTTTTTTATTATTATTATTATTATTATTATTATTATTATTATTATTGTTGTTGTTGTTGTTTTTCATAACAACAACAACTTATTATTATTATTATTATTATTAATAATAATCATCATCATCATCATAATAATAATAATAATAATAATAATAATAATAATAATAATAACAACAAGGTGTAAACATTGTTTTTTAGTTAGAGATTTAGCCATAAACATTAGAAATGTGCCGAAAGTAGTTCTGAATGCATTTTATTGAAGGGAAACAATAACAATCTTGAATGTATCTGGCAAAAAATGATTTTTTGTTATATTCTCTTCAATGTGGTTCAGTATAGTGCTAGTATTAGTAAAAATTCTAGTATTCTCTCAGTTTTTGAGCCATTGACCATTGCTCAACAGAGAGGGGACTGGGGTTACTGTAAAAAAACAGCCCCTTTATAGCTTCTGACTGTATTCCCCATTAGTAACTAATGCTTTCAAGTAATGTTCATTTTGTCTGAAATTTAGCATTTTTTTTTTCCATTTGATCTGTGAACTTGAGTCATGTGTGAGGTCATGGAAAGCAGATGCTGCACACACACAGGAAAATTCATGGTATACTCACACTAGGCGATCTGTATTGTGCCCAAGTATGTTTGACTGCCAAAGGCCAGTTTGCTTTACTAGTGTGTAACATACCTGGTGCTGAACCATGCACAGGTCTACTTGAAGAGGTGAGCTCGGGCACAGTTCATATGTAGTGTGATCACTAAAGAGGATGGCACACAATGTGAGCTGCCTCCATAAAAATCTTCTTATACGTGCAGCACAAAAAAACAAAAATCGCTGTGTTGCATAATCAATAAATCTATGAGGCATATGAGAAGGCTGTGTTGGGATGCCCAAAACAACTCCTAAAACAGTCACAAAGTAAGTACGACCATGAATCCCACTGTGCACAAAAAGTCATAATGACATGCGCATGCTCAGGCACAGAAATTTTAAGCACAATCATGGGGGAAATCATGCTCTGGCATGGTACAAGACAACTGGGTATAGTGTGAGTACGACCTCAATCAGTAGCACACAACGGACTCTGCCGTTCAGCTCGAGACCCATTTATTACACCGTGGAGACTGGACTGCAGCCTCCGGTAAGACAACAGGAGGGGGTGTGTGCGTGTATGTTAACAACACGTGGTGTAAAGATGTACAGACTGTATATAAGCACTGTTCCCCAGATCTGGAGTTTTTATTGCTGAAATGCCGTCCCTTCTATTTACCAAGGGAATTCACAAGCGTGTTTTTGGTCGCTGTTTACATCCATCCGCGGGCTAACTACACAGCGGCGCTAAGTAAGCTCTATGGCGTCATCAGCACGCTGGAGACTAACCATCCTGACGCTGTTTTCATTGTTGCGGGTGATTTTAACCAGTGCAATCTACGGACTGTATTAACTGAATACCACCAGCATGTGAAAATTCCCACCCGTGGCAAGAACATCTTAGACCACGTTTACAGCAACATACGTGGTGGATTTAGGGCTGCACCCCCCGACCCCCATTTGGAGAATCAGATCACATCTCTTTGTTCCTATACCCGGCCTATAGACAAAGACTCAAACACTCAAACCCTGTTAGCAGACAGGTTCAGCTATGGACATCAGAGGCTGAGAGCACTCTACAGGACTGTTTGCCATAACAGACTGGGATGTGTTTAGAGAGGCAGCCACTATGGAAGACTCTTCTGTGAACATAGATAACTATGCTGAGTATGTGACTGGGTACATTGGCACTTGCATTGAGAACATCGTGCCCACCATAAAAGTCAGGAAATTCCCCAACCAGAAGCCCTGGATAAATGGTGAGGTACTGCAAATGCTACGAGCACGCTCTATTGCATTTAGATCTGGTGATGAGACTGAGCTCAAAGTTGCACAGTACAGACTGAAGAAGGCCATACGATCAGCCAAGAGACAGTATAGAGAGAAAACAGGGATTTTACTCTACTACTGACCCCAGGCATATGTGGCAATGTCTGGAACAAATTACAGATTATAGGTCCAGGCCCAACAACACCTTAAGCGCCTCCAACAGCCTTCCAGACGACCTCAATTCATTCTACACACGTTTTGAGACGTCGATCCCCACTAGCCCCACAGAGAAATACACACATCTCTCCATTACGCATCCAAACCCCCCCCCTCCCCCCCCCCCCCCAAACACCACCCCCCCCCCGCTCCCCCCAACCCCTGCCCCCCCCCAACCCCCCCCCACACCCCCCCCCCCCCCCCCCCCCCCCCCCCCCGTTGTCTCACCAGCCCAGTACACAAAGCCCTGAAGAGGATCGACCCCCGCAAAGCTGCAGGACCGGACAACATTCCTGGGCGGGCCCTCAGAGCTTGTGCTAACGAGCTGGCTGATGTTTTTACTTCTATCTTCAACCTTTCCCTCAGACAATGCACAGTTCCCACCTGCTACAAGACCACCACCATCGTCCCTCTCCCCAAAAAGAACCCCCCATCCTGTCTGAATGACTACAGACCAGTAGCACTCACTCCAATCATTATGAAGTGCTTCGAGAGAGTGGTGCTGGCCCACATTCAGAGCAATATTCCAGGCACTATAGACCCCCTACAATATGCATACACGGCCAACAGGTCTACCTCAGATGCCATCGCCGCATCCCTTCATGTCTCTCTCTCACACCTGGAACATAAAGACTCCTATGTCAGGATACTCTTTATTGACTACAGTTCCGCCTTTAACACGGTCATACCTCACAAACTTACACATAAACTGTCATCTCTTGGACTACACCCCACCATCTGTGACTGGCTTTTAAACTTCCTGACTGGCAGGCCTCAGTCTGTTAGGATTGGAAACAGGACTTCAGCCAGCATAATCACCAATATTGGTACCTCGCAGGGCTGTGTCCTCAGCCCTATCCTCTACACCCTGTTTACCCACGTCGCCTCCCACCCCGACAACAACATCCTGAAATTTGCTGACGACACTGCTGTGATAGGTCGTATCACTGGAGGAGAGGAGGCAGCCTACAGGAGTGAGGTGAACAGTCTGGTTACCTGGTGTGTGGACAATAACCTTACACTCAACATAGACAAGACCAAGGAGATGATAGTGGACATGAGGAGGGAGAGGAGACCTCATCAGCCACTGTTTATCCAGGACCTTGAGGTGGAGAGGGTGAACAGTTTTAAATACCTAGGGGTCCACATCAGCGATGACCTCACTTGGACACTAAACACCACACAGGTGTTAAAGAGGGCTCAGCAGCGGCTGTATTTCTTGAGGAGGCTAAGGAAAGTTGGCATGTCACCCAAAATACTCAGCAACTTCTACCGCTGCACTTCCCACTTCCATCCTGACCAATTGCATCACCGTGTGGTACGGCAGTTCTACTGTGAAGGATCGCAAACGCCTGGAGAGAGTGATAAAGACTGCTACGAAAATCACCAGGGCGGCACAACCCTCTCTCCAGAGCATCTACCACCACAGAGTCCACAGGAGAGCTGCGTCCATCATCAAAGACCCCACCCACCCCCAACATGGACTATTCACACTTCTACCCTCAGGCCGGAGATACAGAAGTGTGAAATGCAGGACAACTAGACTAAAGATCTCTTTCTTTCCCACAGCTATCAGACTCTTAAACAGCTGAGCTGATTATTCATAGACACTGTCACACTTGCACACAACACTTTAATTATACCGCCATATGACTGTTTACAGGTCTACATACAGCTGCATGTATGTTTACACTACTGTCTTTAACCTTGCACATGTAACTTTACTGTCTGATTGCAATATATCTTCTCTTTGCACACTGTACATATGTTAATTCATAACTAATTGTAATATATCTGCTCTTTTCTTGCACAATGTAAATAACTTATATTCAGGGTGTTTTTTTTTATACTATAACTTTTATTTCTTTATTTTGATTTTATTTTATAATTATCTATTTGTACCTTGTTACATCATGTGTGGACAGCAAAATAAGAACTTCATTGTACAGGTAAACACGTTTCCTACTGTACATATGACAATAAAGCTTTGACTTTGAATCTCAAGTACTCATTGAGTGTGTGTGTGTTTGTGGTTTTTGAGGTGTGTGTAAGTGATTTTATAGCTGTTGATTCAAAAATTACCATAAGACAGTCTTTGTACATTGATGTTGCACAGCTTCATAAAAATGTAATGTCTCATTTTGTCAAATGTTCTGGTCACTTTAGGAAAACTCATCAAATTTCTGAAATTTATTAACCTGAAAATTTAGAGGGTTTTCTCCACTGTTAAACATAGTGGAGGGTGATTTTCAACCCTTAAGACAACATAACAGTTACACATTTCCATTACATATGAAAAATTAAATATGACATAATGTCATTAGCTAAGTGTAAAATGTTTGCAAATTTTAATAATTTCATAACCACATTGAACCTTTTCAGCATGTTTTATGCTTTACATGAAATATGCAAAATACATGTTACCTTTTTTGACAAACTATGCACATTTTTAGAGACATGGAAAACTAAAATATAAATGTAACTAACGTTAGGACATGGAGTATATTGAAAGTCAATGGATGAATGAATGTACATTAAGACATTGGACATTAATAACTTTGAGCATATTGCAACTGGGTGTGTGTGTGTGCGTGTGCGTGCGCATCAGACACTATCTCAATAATTAGCTACTACAAGGTTTTGAACATGTCTTGTGCCTGAGGTGGTATTTTCTGACATCTGCAGGACATAAGTGGTCCTTTATCTGAGCAATCAGCAAAGACTGCTCTTGCACTGCTATGAGCCTAACCTGACTGGAAGGTCCCAGAACCGTTTATTATTCACTATTATTATTCTGCTGCAGTTGAAGGCACGAGAACTGGGAAACGTTACTCACTGAGGTAATGATGCATGCTATTTACCCAGAACTTTCACCTGACTCCTGGGATATGGATAGAAAAAGACTTATCCAGGCACACCAAAAACAGGGTGGAGGAGTGAGAGAGTGAATGAAACAGAGAGGTGAGGATGGATGAGTATGCTGTCTTTGTATGAGCAGGATATCCATCAGTGCACCCTCATGTGGAGATTGAAGGAGGAATGAAAAAAGACACAAAAATGGAGTAAGTGATCAAAAAAGATGAGGGTGGGATTCATCTGTAAAGAGGAGTGAAAGGGGAGTGATCAGAGAAACCAAAGAAAACATTTTGTGTTAGAGACAGCCCAGGTAGAGAGAAAAGAAGATGAGGACGTGAAGGATTAATGGATGAGTACAGCTCGGTGGTTTCAGCTCCATGCTGGGAAGTTGCCTGTCTCTCACTGCATGTCCAGGAGAGAGGATTTTGTGTGGCCTACAGGCGTGCCAAGCCTCATGCTCATGCTCTTCATCATGTGTAATGATTCCAATATTGCGGCAGCAGGAATCCTCTTAAAGAAGAAAGTAAGAAATTAACTGAGTTGGAAATGAGCCTGAAAGAGGTAGAGATCATCATTTTAGTGTATGTGTACAAGCTAAGGCTTGTAGGCTACATGTACTCATACATTGACAGTGACCCTTATGTAGTACCATACTGCATAGTATGACTATACAACCCCTGGCAAAAAGTATGGAATCACCAGTCTTGGATGATCACTCATCCAGACATTTCATTCTGTAAAACAAACTCAGATCAAAAACATGATACAATAATAAGGTCATTCCAACGTGCAACTTGTTGGCTTTCAGGAACACTCAAAGAAATGAAGAGAAAACATTGTGGAAGTCAGTGAATGTCACTTTTATTGACCAAGCAAAGGGAAAAAAAAATATGGAATCACTCAATTCTGAGGAAAAAAGTATGGAATCACTCAAATTGGAGGTAGAAAATAAGGACACACCCAGTCAATTTCCTTTCCCTAAATGGACACCTGCCTCAGAGTAGATCTGCTCGTTAGTCTGCAGTTAAAAACACCTGCAGTCATGACACCTTGGAAGTGCTGCCGGACGAAGTGGAGTGGCAAGAACCATTGCTCCAACAAGAGAAATGTCTCTTGAAACAAAAGAGAGGATTGTGAAACTTCTTGAAGAAGGTAACTCTTCACGTATAGTTTGCTAAAGATGTGGGCTGTTCACAGTCAGCTGTATCCAAGATATTGGACCAAATACAAACAGCATGGAATGGTTGTTAAAGCCAAGTGTACTGGTAGACCAAGAAAGACATCAAAGTGTCAAGACAAACAACTTGAGGCCATTTGTCTTGAAAACCGAAAAGTACAACTACACAGATGAAGCATAAATGGGAGGAAGCTGGAGCCAATGTATGTGACCGAACCGTTAGAAATCGCCTAAAGGAAATGGGATTTCAATACAGGGAAAGCTAAAAGAAGACCATCATTGACACCTAAACATAAAAGAACAAGACTGCAATGGGCTAAGGAGAGGCAATCATGGACTGTGCATGACTGGATTGAAAGTTATCTTCAGTGATGAGTCAAGAATGTGCATTGGACAAGGTGATGATGCTGGAAACTTTTGTTTGGTGCTGTTCCAGTGAGATTTACGAAGAGGCCGAAGAAAACAACCAAATTTCCACAGTCCTTGATGATATGGGGCTGCATGTCAGGTAAAGGCACTGGGGCTGTGGTTAATTCTTCTATCGATGCACAAGTTTACATTGAGATTTTGGACAGTTTCTCATCCCTTCAGTTGAACAAATGTTTGGAGGTGATTAAATAATTTTCCAAGCTGACAATGCATCGGTGCCATAGGGCAAAAACAGTGAAGGTATTCCTTGGAGAAAGACACATTCAGTCGATGTCATGGCCTGCAAATAGTCCAGATCTCAACCCAATTGAAAACCTGTGGTGGAAATAGAAAAAAATGGTCCACAAGAAGGCTCCGACCTGCAAAGCTGATCTGGCAACTGCTATCAAAGAGAGTTGGCACCAAATTGATGCAGAATACTGTTTGTCACTCATCAAGTCCATGCCTCAGAGACTGAAGGCCGTTATAAAAGCCAAAGGTGGTGCAACTAAATACTAGTGATGTATTTTGAATGGTCTTTTGTTTATCTGTTTTTCATGATTCCATACTTTTTTCCTCAGAATTGAGTGATTATTTTTTTTCCCTTTGCTTGGTCAATAAAAGTGACATTCACTGACTTCCACAATGTTTTCTCTTCATTTCTTTGAGTGTTCCTGAAAGCCAACAAGTTGCACTTTGGAATGACCTTATTATTGTATCATGTTTTTGATCTGAGTTTGTTTTACAGAATGAAATGTCTGGATGAGTGCTCATCCAAGACTGGTGATTCCATACTTTTTGCCAGGGGTTGTAAATAACACCATCATTAAAACAAAACAAAAAAAAACTGTTTAGTACGCAGTGCTTAGAGTAGTGCTAAGATGTTTGTGAGCCTAACTGTAACCTAAAACATAAGATTTTCACACAAGTCCTCAAAGTAGATAAAGAGAACATAATAAAACAAATGAGACAAAATGTTATACTTGGTTGTAAGTTATTGAGGAAAGTGACCCAATATTACATATTTGTGAGTGGCAACAGTAAGTGAACATCTAGGATTAGCAGTCAGTTTGAAGGTAAAATTCACAGTCGAAAAATAGGCAACATTGTGGTAGCAGTTTAACTTTAATACCATATGTCAAATGAAGACTCGAGTACAGTGACAAAATACAAGGTAATTATCCTGCGTGAGCAAGGTCTCTCCCAAGGTGAAATGTCACAGCAAACAGGCTTTTCCAGATGTGCTACCCAAGCTCAAATGCACAAGCACAAATTTTTGTAAGAGATAAAAACAGAAATCAATGTAAAAACATGTGCACACACTGGTAAAGGAGGAAACAATCTTTATTCCAATATTCAGTGTTCAAAACATGGTAATAAGAAAATATTTTCAGTTAACAACACTGCCTCATTTTTTTAGACTCAAAGGTACAATACAGTTATTCATTTCCACTAACCATTTTATCCTGATCAGTGTCATGCCACTTGGCACTGTATATCCTGAACAGACTCTGTCTACTACAGCATATCACACAATGCCCTGCAGTGTTTTCCTTTTCAATGTCATCTATAACCCTCAATCAAGATATATTATTATCATATACAGTGGGGCATAGAGGTATTTATTCAGCCACTGATTGTTAAAATTCTCCTACTTAGAAAGATGAGAGAGGTCTGTAATTTTCATCATAGGTACACTTCAACTATGAGAGACAAAATGAGAAAATTAAATCCAGGAAATCACATTGTAGGATTTTTTAAGAATTTAATTGTAAATTATGGTGGAAAATAAATATTTGGTCAATAACAAAAGTTCAACTCAAAACTTTGTAACATAACCTTTGTTGGCAATGACAGAGGTCAAACGTTTCCTCTAAGTCTTCACCAGGTTTGCCGTAGCTGGTATTTTGGCCCATTCCTCCATGCAGATCTCCTCTAGAGCAGTGATGTTGTGGGGATGTCACTGGGCAACACAGACTTTCAACTCCCCCCACAAATTTTCTATGGGGTTGAGGTCTGGAGACTGGCTAGGCCACTCCAGGACCTTGAAATGCTTTTTACGGAGCCACTACTTTGTTGCCTGAGCGGTGTGTTTGGGATCATTGTCTTGCTAGAAGACGCAGCCACGTTCCATCTTCAATGCTCTCACTGATGGAAGGAGGTTTTGGCTTAAAATCTCACGATACATGGCCCTGTTCGTTCTTCCCTTAACACGGATCAGTCGTCCTGTCCCCTTTGCAAAAAATAGCCACAAAGCATGATGTTTCCACCCCCATGCTTCACAGCAGGTGTGGTGTTCTCGGGATGCAACTCAGCATTCTTCTTCTTCCAAACATGATGAGTTGAGTTTTTTACCAAAAAGTTCTATTTTGGTTTCATCTGACCACATGATATTCTCCAAATCCTCTTCTGGATCATCCATATGCTCTCTGGCAAACTTCAGACGGGCATGTGGACTTAAGCAGGGGGACATGCCTGACACTGCAGTATCTGAGTCCCTCTTGGTATAGTGTGTTACTGATGATAGCCTTTGTTACTTTGGTCCCAGCTCTCTACAGGTCCTTCATCAGGTCCCTCCATGTTCTGGGATTTTTGCTCACCATTCTCATGGTCATTTTGATCCCATGGGATGAGACCTTCCGTGGGGTCCCTGATCGAGGGAGATTATCAATGGCCTTGTATGTCTTCCATTTTGTTACAATTGCTCCCACAGTTGATTTATTCACACCAACCTGCTTGCCTATTGTGGATTCACTCTTCCCAGCCTGGTGCAGGTCTCCAATTTTCTTCCTGGTGTCCTTCGACAGCTCCTTGGTCTTGGCCATGGTTGAGTTTGGAGTCTGACTGAGGCTATGGACAGGTGTCTTTTATATAGATAACAAGGTCAAACAGGTGCCATTAATACAGGTGACAAGTGAAGGACAGAAGAGATTCTTAAAGAAGAAGTTACAGGTCTGTGAGAGCCAGAAAGCTTGCTTGACCAAATCCTTATTTTCCACATTGATTTACAATTAAATTGTTTAAAAATCCTTTTTTTTTCTCATTTTGTCTCTCATAGTTGAAGAATATAGATATATTAACAAATGAAATGAGGTTTACCTGACATAATGTGAAATTGTTTGGGCTCATACTTGAGCAATGAAATAAAATCAGTTTACCTTCCCAACTTTTTCTGTTTAGCGATTGTACATGTGTTTGTAACATTTAAAAGATTTCATTGTTTTTTCAGTAACAATTTGTGAAATTGCATTCACATTTGTGGTGGTGCTGTGTAGCATGTGGTTAGCTCTGTAACCTCACAGCTCCAGAGATCCAGTGTGGAGTTTTCCCCATGTCCATGTATGTTTTCTCCAGCAGCTTTAGATCAATTTGCTTTCCCTACAGTGTTCCAATGTATGTGTCTGTGTATGTGCAGTGAATTGGATTAACTGGGCATGAAAATGAATGAATTAATAATCACATTTTAAATGAATCTATTCACTTGCATGTCTCCATTTAAGTGTTTAGCAGTGCATATATATGAAAATCACCTGCCTCAGTTTTTTGTTGAAACATTACAGGCTGAGATGCTGGGAACCAGGACAAAGTAGACCAGTACTATATTTATATGCAGAGCGTGTGTGCACTCAAATCCGAGTGGTTTGAATACTCATCTCCATAGAGCTCGTTCAAACATAGATTAAAGGAAATTGCAAGTCATTTTTTGTGAATTGTGTGAATACAAGAATGTTTGCACTGAATACACATTTATCAGGCATTTGGGAACACACCTTGAAAAGCATTAGACACTACAGTGCCCATTTTGCACTTTAAGATTAAAATCAGATTATGTGTAACATTTCGTATCCACAAATACAGTCGCCTCACACATCCAGTGGTCACAAGTTCAATCCCGACCTTGGACTTTACCTGTGTGGACTTTGCATGTTCTCCCTATCTCCATGTGTTTACTCTGGGTACTCCAGTTTCCTCACAAAGATATGTTAATTAGTCACTCTAAATTGCCCCACTGTGAATTTGTATAAGTAGTATCGATGTAACCTTGTTCCTTTCGTGACTAGCCATTGATGCTGATGCAGTGTTAAATAAACAATCAATCAATCTATATTACTTTGAATGCAGACAGAATTACAAATCTCTCGAAGATCTTAAAGACATATTTTTCAATTATTTTAATGACATATTGGGCCTTTCATTAAGTTATAGTTTCAAAAAGCTTTCAAAAGGGACCTTTATCAGTGTATTATAGTACTAATCTGTATAACATGAGGAACTTATGTAATTGAACCTGTTGAGTTTATATTCAGCAGAACAAAAAAACACTTGTTTTTATGTTCCTTCTAAAAATATCACTAGGCCACAGTAAGGTAACCAACAACTATTCTAATAATGCCATGCAAGGTTTCTATCCATCTTGTTTTGATAACCAGTATTTGCATGATGATAATCTAGTAATTGCACTTAGTCTTACACTGACTAATTTGAAGTATTCAGTCCTCTTGGAACATCGCAAATAATAAATAAGCACACAATTATAGCAGACTGTAGGGTGACTTTGAATCGCAACCCCTATTCCCCCTTAGTCTGCATGGGTTTGCTCCGCGTACTCTTGTTTCCTCACACATTCCAAAGACATGAGTTTGGTTAATTGGTTGGTCTAAATTGCCCCCAGTGTGAGTGTGTCTAACTGGTATCATTATAACTTTGCTCCTATAATGAATAGCCATTAATTCTGATTAATTTATTTTATGTACATTAATTTACTTTATGTAAATTAATAAACGTGACTAAACATATTGGTACAAATGCCAAAGGAACTGTTTTGAGAGTCTCAATCTTGGGACTCACGGCCTAACTGGATTTCAAGAAAATTTTCATGTTGAGAAATTCTTTGTTTTGTCTTGCTTTCACCAGTGACATTCAGACTATTGAAGTGAGCAAGGAACTTTTCCCATTAAGAAGTGTAGAAATGCATGACACATTGCTTAAAGAGTTCAAAACAAACTTGACTTTGACAAATGTGAATAGGGTAAAAGGGAGACTGTGTTTTATAAACACTTCGAACCAGTGACTGGATTTCCCACAGATGCATTGCATGATTTGTTTGTTATTAGAAGATAAGAACTGTTTTTACCCTTGTTTTCCAGAACAATATCATTCAGTCTTTCTTGTATAGATACTCTGAACTGAATCATCCACAAAAAAATGGTCAGAATTGCCATGAAAACTGGATACAAAAGACATTGCTGAATTTTGTTGCTTCACCCAAATATTCAAAGGAAAGTCTTTGTTATAAGGAAACTGAAATATCTAATCATTGACAGCTGTTTACAGAGCCATTTGGAAAAACAATTTGACTAAAACATCATTTTTTAGAACACTATTCAGGCCTACTGTGGTCCTGTTCTTGAGCTATGGACAGTGAGATTTCCACAATTTCAAAACATCCATTAGACACTAGTCAACCAGCAGAATTAATGGTGACATGACTTGTACTATCCCTTCTCTTTCAAGCAATACTTATATGTTCAAGAAGTTGTGACGACAACTTTTCCTGCCTAAAATATAAAATAAAAATTTGAAGCTATTGAGAGAAAATGTGCCCACAATAATACAGTGCCTCTTGAATGGAGTGCTGTTTTTAATGAGACATCATGCTGCAATAGTATTATGCTGTCTGGAAGCTGACATGAATTTTGATATTTTGAATTAATTTTGTTGGCAGCGGTGTTTCATTTGTGTTTCATTTTGCTATATTGAATGAAGTTCTAATTACAGTACATTAAGAACATTTTAAATTAATTAATATTGAAGACTACTTTTTTTTAATAATAGTGGTCTAAACGTGTAAGATTTATCTAACAAGGTAAGATTTATTTAACAAGGTTTATCTTATCTGTTTCTTAGGTCACAATGTTGCTCTGGGTAATAGTTATCCCTGACTGCATAAAAAAGCCACTTTTGCACCAACTACCCCCCACAGAGCACCCCGAATAACTAAATTCATTCCAGGGCGTTTTTTTGGTTTGCATTCGCATAATCAGTAGGAATGCTGTGTCATGGTGAACTGACGTAAGCAGCACAAAGTTCACTTATACGACTCAAAATCACATTGTTTGTCCTCTGTTACATGTTCAATGCATTCAGACTTCAGATCATTTCACACTTTTCACATTTTGTTATGTTGAGGTATTGAGCTAAAAAATATCAAGTTTTCCCAATAAATCTGCAGTCAATATCCCATAATGACAAAGTAAAAACAGAATTTTGAAAATTTTGAATGGACATAAGTATTCAGACCATTTGCTGTGACACTTGAAATTTAGCACTGGGGGCACCCATTTCTCTTGTTCATCTTTGAGATGTTTCTACACCTTGACTGGAGTCCACCTGTGGTAAATTCAGTTGTTTGGACATGATTTGGAAATATACACACCTGTGTATATAAGGTCTCACAGCTAACAGTGCATATCAGAGCAAAAACCAAGCCATAAGGAAGAAAGAACTGCCTGTAGAGCTCAGGGACAGGATTGTGTGGAGGCACAGATCTTCATGTTTCTTAAATGGAAGAAAGTTGGAACAACCAAGAATCTTCCTGGATCCCCACCAAACTAAGGGTGTACTCACACTAGGCAATTCGTCCCATGCTCGGGGGCGTGTTTGACTAGTGTAAGTGCTCCCAGTCATGAATCACGCTTGGGCATGATTGAAAGAGGTGGGCCCGAGCGTGATTCGCTGGACTCACGCATAGTAGCCTATGTATGTAGTGTAATTCCCCCACTTCTCCCCTGGCTCCACCAAAGCGCACTTCGGCATGCTTTCGTCGTCACGATACGCACTTATAGCATAGTGCACTTCATGGTTGTACAAATGTGACTGGGTAATCACATACTGTTGTCCCTTTCTTCTTCTCATTTCGTTTTGTGCGAGCTGACACACAGCCCTGATACGCCTTATAATAAAATACATAGATTATGCAACTCACTATTTTTTCGGCTTCTCATGCTGCACGTATAAGACAGGCTCACAAAGCACAGTGGATTTAATTCTTGTACTTACTATATGGCTTTTATGTTCACTTTGTGCGCGCTGACACACAGCCCTAATACGCCATACAGTTGTATGAAAAAGTTTGGGCACAGCTGATAATTTTCATGATTTTAGTTTATAAATCATTGGTTGTTCAGATCAGCAACTTGAGTTAAATATATCATATAGCAGATGAACACAGTGATATTTGAGAAGTGAAATGAAGTTTATAGGATTTACAGAAAGTGTGCAGTAATTATTCAAACAAAATTAGGCAGGTGCATAAAATTGGGCAAACCCCAACAGACAAAAAAAAAAATTACATTAATATTTAGTAGATCCTCCTTTTGTAGAAATAACAGCCGCTAAACGCTTCCTACAGCTTCCAGTCTGGATTCTGGTTGAAGGTGCTTTGGACCATTCTTCTTTAGAAACATCTCCAGTTCAGTCAGGTTTGATGGTTTCCGAGCATGGACAGCTCACATTTGTCTAGGGACTGAGATGGCCATTCCAGAATGTTGTACTGGTTCCTCTGCATGAATGCCTTAGTAGATTTTGAGCAGGGTTTTGGGTCGTTGGCCTCGGTGCAACTTTGTCACTGATTCTTGAACATTGTTCTCAAGAATCTGGAGATATTAACTGGAATATGCGATCCTCAACTTTAACAAGATTCCTAGTACCTGCACTGGCCACACAGTCCCGCAGCCTGATGGAACCGCTACCAAATTTTACTGTGGGTAGCAAATGTTTGTCTTGGGATGTGTGCCGCTCCTTGTTATGTCCAAATAACTCAATTTTAGTTTCATCAGTACACAGCACTTTATTCCAAAATGAAGCTGGATTGTCCAAATGTGCTGTAGCACACCTCAAGTGACTGTGGCGTGTCTGCAGAAAAGGCTTCTTCTGCATTACTCTCCCATACAGCCTCTCCTTGTGCAAAGTGTGCTGTATAGTTGAACGATGATTAGTGACACCATCTGCAGCAAGATGAGGTTGTAGGTCTTTGAAGGTGGTCTGTGGCTTGACTATGACTGTTCTCACCATCCTTCGCCTCTGCCTATCTGAGATTCTTCTTGGTCTGCCACTTCGGGAGTTCCTTAACTAGAACTGTGTCTGTGGTCTTCCATTGCGTCACTATGTTCCTCACAGTGGAAACTGACAGCTGAAATCTCTGAGAGAGCTTTTCCCTTCCCTGAACCATGATGTTGAACAACCTTTGTTTTCAGGCCATTTGAGAGTTGTTTTGAGGCTCCCATGTTGCCACTCTTCAGAGAAGATGCAAAGAGGAGAAAAACTTCCATTTGGCCACCTTAACACTTTCTCATATTTGGATTCACTTGTGTATGTAGATCAAGGGTCAATGAGTTTACAAAACAAATTTTGTGTTCCAATAATTAATGCTAAAGGTATTCAAATGCAAGGGTTCCCAAATTTATGCACCTGCCTAATTTTGTTTGAATAATTACTGCACACTTTCTGTAAAACCTATAAACTTAATTTCACTTCTCAAATATCACGGTGTTCATCTGCTATATGATATATTTACCTGAAATTGCTGAGCTGGACAACCAATGATTTATAAAGAAAAATCATGAAAATTATCAGGGGTGCCCAAACTTTTTCATACCACTGTATAATAAATGCATTGATTATGCAGCAAGATGGGACGCACATCACAGTGGACTTTAAGCGTGTACTTACTATGCGGCTTTTTAATGACGTTTCACTTTGGGCGTGCTGACACACAGCCCTAATAACCCTTATAATAAATGTACTGATTATGTGACACACTGATTTTCGGCTTCTCGTGATGCACGTAAGAAGATTTTTATGCAGGCAGCCGACGGTGTTTTCGGGCGCTGGAGCACGAATCGCAATCACATTACATATGTGCCCTACGCAAGTCCAGCGAATTCAGCATATCACGCCCCACCACGATTCGGAGTGATCACACTAGTCAAATGAACAGCGCTTTGGGTGTCAAATGCGGCTGATCGCTGTACGAATTGCCTAGTCTGAGCCCGGTTACCTTGAACCATAATAGAGCACATTTAACATCCCTTCCCACTTCCCCCCTTGGCTCCTGCTCACACTGATTTCAGCGAAATGCGCACCAGCATGCTTTCGTAATCACGATATGTGCTCGCACAGCACAGCAGACTTTATGATTGTATAGTGGGGCTTGAAAGTTTGTGAACCCTTTAGAATGTTCTATATTTCAGCATAAATATGACCTACAACATCATCCGATTTTCACACAAGTCCTAAAAGTAGATAAAGAGAACCCAGTTAAACAAATGGGACAAAAACATTAATCCAATTTTACATATTAGAGTGGCAAAAGTATTTGAACCTCTAGGATTAGCAGTTAATTTGAAGAATTGTGAAAATCTGTTGATGTTTTAGGTCATATTTATGCATAAATATAGAAAATTCTAAAAGTTTCATAAACTTTCAAGCACCATTGTACATATGTGATCATGTAATCACATACTTCTGTGCATTTCTTTGGTTTTGTTTTGTGCGTGCTGACACAGCCCTAATACGCCTTGTAATTTCACTTTTTTTTTTTTTCCGTGCAACCCACCATTGCTGATTACTCCATACTTTGGAGCCTCAGTGCAAGATATTGTAAATATCAGTGTATATATGTACTTTTTTACATATTAATATACATATTATATTGTGATACAATTTGCAGTGTATATATATATATATATATATATATATATATATATATATATATATATATATATATATATATATAATACTATATTAATACTGCTGACTTTCATCACTACCTCGAGCCAAGGCAACGACATTTCGTTCTTATGAGCACTGTACGGTGCTGTAAATTTGAATGACAATAAAAAAGTCTGTCTGTCTGAAAAAAATAAATAAATAAATAAATAAATAGGTGCATTGATTATGCAGCACACTGTGTTTCGGCTTCCTGTGCTGCACATAAGATTTTTACAGAGACAGCTGGCGCTGTTTTCCACACTGGAGCGTGATTCGCGAGTCCTCTTCAAGCACGATTTGGAGAACTCACACTAGTCAAATGAACTGCGCTTTAGATGTCAAACGCACCCGAGCGCGGTACGAGTACAGGGGAGAAGGACTTTGATAAGAGAGGTGTACAAGAATCCAATGGTCACTTTAGCTGAGCTCCAAAGATCCTGTGTGCAGATGGGAGAAACTTCCAGAAGGTCCATCATCACTGCAGCACTCCAGCAATCTTACACTTAAATTAATTTGGGAACTGTTTCAAGTTACATCAAAGGTAGGGGCTTCCAACAATGGAACCATGGGGTCTGACACTGATTTCACCCTTGGCACAGCTAGTGTTTCCAGTCAATTTATTGCATTATCTTCTACAATTAAGATAAAGTAGTGGCCACAGACATTCAAATGCCAGATTGCAAGTATAGAAAAGCATAGTCTGTACATACTTCAAGTATACAGCAAACTACTCTGGATGTGAGAGGAGAGATAAATACAGACAAATTAGAGAAATCCTCAAATTAACATTTCAATTGTGTTTCAAATACTTAAACTTTGTCAGGAACAGTTTTGGTGTACATGTTCGATCACATTTGGTTTACTGAAGAGGAGGGTGAAAGGTCAAATGTGCTGTTTGCCAACTTTGTAGGTAGCGTTTGATCTGTACGAGGCAGAGTACTCTACATTATTGTCAGTGCTCTATTTATTGGCAACAATGAATTATTATTCATGTGAATGATCTTTACAGGATTATGCAAATATATGGCTACCCACCCCTCTTCAGTTTACATGATTTTTCCCCTAAATGAAAAGAGCTTAATTTTTGCAGGGGACAGACTTATACACAGTGGGGCAAAAAAGTATTTAGTCAGCCACTGATTGTGCAAGTTTTCCTACTTAGAAAAATGAGAGAGGTAACTTTCATCATCGATACACTTCAACTATGAGAGACAAAATGAGAAAAAAAATCCACTAAATCACGATGTAGGATTTTTTAAGAAGTTAATTGTAAGTCATGGTGGAAAATAAGTATTTGGTCACCCACAAACAAGCAAGATTTCTGGCTCTCACAGACCTGTAACCTCTTCTTTAAGAAGCTTTTCTGTCCTCCACTTGTTACCTGTATTAATGGCATCTGTTTGACCTTCTTATCTGTATAAAAGACACCTGTCCACAGCCTCAAACAGTCAGACTCCAAACTCAACCATGGCCAATACCAAAAGAGCTGTCGAAGGACACCAGGAAGAAAATTGTAGACCTGCAGCAGGCTGGGAAGAGTGAATCTACAATAGGCAAGCAGGTTGGTGTGGATAAATAAACTGTGGGTGCAACTGTAAGAAAATGGAAGACATACAAGTCCACTGATAATCTCCATCGATCTGGGGCCCCGCACAATATATCATCCCATGGGGTCAAAATGATCATGAGAACAGTGAGCAAAAATCCCAGAACTACACATAGTGTGAATAAATCAACTGTGGGAGCAATTGTAACAAAATGGAAGACATACAAGGCCATTGATAATCTCCCTCGATCAGGGACCCCACGGAAGGTCTCATCCCATGGGATCAAAATGACCATGAGAATGGTGAGCAAAAATCCCAGAACATGGAGGGACCTGATGAATGACCTGCAGAGAGCTGGGACCAAAGAAACAAAGGCTACTATCAGTAACACACTATGCTGAAAGGCACTCAGATGCTGCAGTGCCAAGTGTGTCCCCCTGCTTAAGCCAGTACATGTCCAGGCCCGTCTGAATTATATCAGAGAATTTTAAAGGAAAATGTCAGGACATCTGTCCCTGAACTGAATCTCAAGAGAAGGTGGGTCATGCAGCAAGACAACGACCCTAAGCACACTAGTCGTTCTACCAAAAAATGGTTAAAGAAGAATAAAGTTCATGTTTTGGAATGGCCAAGTCAAAGTCCTGACCTTAATCCAATTCAAAATATTGTGGAAGGACCTGAAGCAAGCAGTTAATGTAAGGAAACCCACCAACATCCCAAAGTTGAAACTGTTCTGAACAGAGGAATGGGCTAAAATTTCTCCAAGCCGGTGTGCTGAACTGATCAACAGTTACAGGAAATGTTTAGTTGCAGTTACTGCTGCACAGGGGGTCACACCAGATACTGAAAGCAAAGGTTCACATACACTCATCAATTTGTAATATTGGATAATTTTCTTCAATAAATAAATAACGAAGTATAACATTTTTGTCTCATTTGTTTAACTGGGTTCTCTTTATCTACTTTTAGGACTTGTGTGAAAATCTGATAATGTTTTAGACCATATTTATGTATATTAAATATAGAAAATTCTAAAGGGTCCACAAACTTTCAAGGACCACTGTACATGAATAAATGAATACCCAACACAATACATTACTATTGAAAAGGCTGATTTGAGTAATGAATGAATGAATAAATGCCTTTATTGGACAACATAATTGCATGGTGTAGAGGAAGAAACCGAAGAAGAACCGAAGAAGAACCGAAAAGTTAAAAGTTAAAATACAAGGCCTAAAATACAATAAAACCTTAGAATAATTCACACATGGGTATTGATTCTTAACGGATCTGTAGTTCTTTCCAGAAGGGAACCGGTGAAACATGTGATGTCCCAGGTGGGATGTGTTTTTAAGGATGTTGATGTCTCTGCTGTGGCAGTGAGAGCTATAAATGTCCTCAAGGGAGAAAAGTGGGCAGCCGATAATATTTTGGGCGGTGGAAATGACCCTCTGAAGTGCCCTCCTGTCTGATGAGGAGCAGCTTGCGAACTACACAGAGATGCAGTAGCACTGCACACTTTTGATGGAGGAGTGGTAGAAAGACACCAGCAGCTTCTCTGCCAGGTTGTTCTTTCTGAAGATCAGTGCTGTGCCTTCTTGACTACCATGAGGATGCTGGTAGTCCAAGAGAGGTTTTCAGCTATGTGTATGTCTATTTTTAATCATTTTGGTCTAGCTCAGATTTTTTTCCTCCTGAAGTCTATACTGAGTTCTTTGGTCTTAGGGGATACTCACACTATGCCCGGTTTCCTTGCACCACTCCAGAGCATGACTTCCTCCCCCACTCCCCCACTGGCCTGCACTCACATTGCGCAAAAATATTCTGGGCCCAGACATGCAACCCAGACATTTTTGGCTACTCGTGCTGCTCGTATAAGAAGAGTTTTATGGAGGCAGCTGACATTGGGTCCCATGCCCAGGCACAGTTAACAATCACACTATGCATACTGTGCCCAAGTCCAACTGAGCCGTGCCTGAGTTCACCGATTCAAACATGCCTGAGAACAGTTCAGTGTACCATGCCCGGGCAGGACATGGAGTGAGCTCTGAACACCACACTGTCAGTCTTTGGACTTTATCCCTACAGTGGTGCTTGAAAGTTTGTGAACCCTTTCTGCATAAATACAGTGGGGCAAAAAAAGTATTTAGTCAGTCACTGATTGTGCAAGTTCTCCGATTTAGAAAGATGAGAGAGGTCTGTAATTTTTCTGCAACTATGAGAAAAAAAAATTCAGTAACTCACATTGTAGCATTTTTAAAGAATTTAATTGTAAATTATGGTGGAAAATAAGTATTTGGTCAATAAATTTGGTTCAACGCAATACTTTGTAACATAATCTTTGTTGGCAATGACAGAGGTCAAACGTTTCCTCTAAGTCTTCACCAGGTTTGCACACACTGTAGCTGGTATTTTGGCCCATTCCTCAATGCAGATCTCCTCTAGAGCAAAGATGTTTTGGGGCAACATGGACTTTCAACTCCCGCCACAAATCTTCTATGGGGGTGAGGTCTGGAGACTGGCTAGGCCACTCCAGGACCTTGAAATGCTTTTTCCAGAGCCACTCCTTCATTGCCCGAGCAGTGTGTTTGGGATCATTGTCATTCTGGCAGACCCAGCCACGTTCCATCTTCAATGCTTTCACTGATGGAAGGAGGTTTTGGCTTAAAATCTCACGATACATGGCCCTGTTCATTCTTCCCTTAACACGAATCAGTCATCCTGTCCCTTTTCCAGAAAAACAGCCCCAAAGCATGATGTTTTCACCCCCATGCTTCACAGTAGGTATGGCGCAACTCAGAATTCTTCTTCCTCCAAACATGGCGAGTTGAGTTTTTACCAAAAAGTTCTATTTTGGTTTCATCTGACCACATGAAATTCTCCCAATCCTCTTCTGGATCATCCATATGCTCTCAGACGGGCCTGGACATGTACTGGCTTAAGCAGGGGGACACGCCTTGCACTGCAGGATCTGAGTCCCTCTTGACGTAGTGTGTTACTGATGGTAGCCTTTGTTACTTTGGTCCCAGCTCTCTGCAAGTCATTCATCAGGTCCCTCCGTGTACTTCTGGGATTTTTGCTCACTATTCTCATGATCATTTTGAACCCACGGGATGAGATCTTGTGTGGAGCCCCAGATCGAGGGAGATTATCAATGGTCTTGTATGTCTTACAATTGCTCTCACAGTTGATTTATTCACACCTACCTGCTTGCCTATTGTAGATTCACTCTTCCCAGCCTGGTGCAGGTCTACAATTTTCTTCCTGGTGTCCTTCAACAGCTCTTTGGTTCTTTGGCCATGGTTGAGTTTACTAGTCTGACTGTTTCAGGCTGTGGACAGGTGTTTTTTATACAGATAATGAGGTCAAACAGGTGCCATTAATACAGGTAACAAGTGGAGGACAGAAGAGCTTCGTAAAGAAGAGGTTACAGGTCTGTGAGAGCCAGAAATCTTGCTTGTTTGTAGGTGACCAAATACTTAGTTTCCACCTTTATTTACAATTAAATTCTTTAAAAATCCTACAATGTGATTTCCTGGATTTTTTTTTCTCATTTTGTCTCTCATAGTTGAAGTGTACCTATGATGAAAATTACAGACCTCACTCGTCTTTCTAAGTAGGAGAACTTGCACAATTAGTGGCTGACTAAATACTTTTTTGCCCCACTGTATGACCTAAAACTGTTACGGTTCGCCATATTAAAACCTGGGTGAAGCATGAAAACAGAAGTATAAAGGGTTTTAGGCCCCAAATGGGTATAGTGAACCAAAATATAAATAAATAAAAGAAACTAAATACCCAATAAAAAGTAAGCAAATAAAACAACAAAGAAAACGGCTTCAGTGGCTGAGGTTCGGACCCTGGGCAAACGCGTGGGTTGCTGCTGTGTATACCCAATGCGCCAGTCAACAAAAATGAACGCCTTAAGCGTACAGCGCCCCTATGCAGAGGTATGCTTACGTTCCGTAAGTATGCCTGTGCAGAGCATTGGAACCCAAGCATAGCGCCGCGAAAGCGTGCCACGGGAACTCCCACGGGTTATGGGAGGATGGCACAGACACGGAAACGAAAAGGATGAGGCTGAATAAGCAGCACAGTGTCCTTTTCAAGCGCGATCATAAGGGGAGCGCTACTTCCCCTGATCGGAGGAGGAGGGCGACGGCGCAAGAGGGAGGAGGAGGGGCGCGCTCCGCCACAGCAAGCGGACCAAAACCGCTGAAGAAGGACGGCAACCAAGGGCGCTAGTAATTAGCTTGCCCTACACTAAAAACTAGATACTAGTTTTAAATCAGCATGGTTAATGTCTCTAGTAATTATATGAACTGCTTCAGTATAGGTGGAATGTTGTTGACTAAGCATCCACATCATGTCAGATATTCTCAGCATTAACCAACAATGGTACCTTATATTGAAGGTAGAAAGGTCAGTATTTAATGGTAGCTCTGTACTTTATGAGTGAATGAAGCCAGGTCTATGTTATTAACAGAATGCAACGATTCTGGATGTGTTTGCTGGTCCATTTTGCTGGATCTGCAATGAAAGAGAAAGCTGCTAGATAGTAGTAGTTCATCATGCTGTTGACTACTCAGATTGGCAAATGCAACGGAATGGCAGCTTCACTTTTGCTTCTTGTGTCTCCACCACCTTCGAGTCCTGCCAGAGCAGATAACAATCCAAGGAGAGCCTGGGGTCTTAGCTGTATTGTTGAGGATTTATTGGACACATGTGCCTTTGTGGCTGCGGAGGCCACACATTTTTGTACCCATATAATTATTTACATCTGATATATTTGCATTTCTAATTGTGGTGATGTCACTCGTTCAGAATAAGTCTCTTTAAGACATGATTTGCAGGTGCGTCTCAGCCTAACTGAGAAAGTACAAAATGTTCTTTGGCCTTGAAAGTGTTCACCCAGTTTTGTGAAGTGTGGGTATGTGTGTGTGCGTAAGATTTTTTATACAGAGGCTTGCTGTACACTCCAGTAACTTGGGTTATTTCACATGTTCATGTGTATAATTACTCAGTTATTTGTAATTTGATTAATAAGTAAATTTATTGTGATCCTTTTATTCTGTAAGTGCATATGATGAATAACTATATTTTTGATGTTAAAGTGTTAGTTTAAAGCTTTTACATGGTCACAGAGAGTAATCATGATCTGGATTTAATATAATTATGTAAGAATTGAATACAATTTATATGTAGAAATTAGAGATTTGATGCTGAAACTAAAAACTGGGATAAGTTCACTTGTCAGGTCAGGATGACCCGAGGGGGGAGACAATGGAGGAATACGGGTGGGGCGGCCTGGGCAGGCAAGTGTTCTAAAAGTTGGAAAACAATGATGACATAATGTCTGACCTTGACTGAGTTGTATATAAGGGCCAGAGATTTGTGGCTCTTTGGCTTCTTCGCACCTCTGCTGTGGTGTGAGGATGTCCCTTATTGCTTGCAATAAACTTGTCTGCCTCTCCTCTGAAACTTTGATTCTGCTTGAGTGTGATTTTTTGATTAAGTGATCAGCATGCATTCTGTCAAAAAACCACGACAGTATCCTCTGTTATGTTGTGTGAGTGAAGAAATTTAGAACAATATGATTATTCTAAAATTCTGTTTATAAGATCATGACAACTGCAAACAAGATTTGCTAAACTAAATACTGAAAAAAAGCACTAAAAATTATAATTATGAATTATAAATTATATGAATTAATAATTGTAAATTATTATGTATAACAGTAAAGTTGAAGTGGTGACAAATTATTTGTCAACTCTTTTGCTTTACACAATTTAGTACGTCTACTATATGTAGCAGTTCTGTAAGCCCCTTCACTTTGGTTTTTGGTGATTATGTGCATCTGGTACCATGGATGTTGAACAGGAGTGGAGGAGTTTCCAAGAGATCAATCAGAAATTATCCAGTTGAATGAACATTAACCTATCTTTTGTACTAGCATCCCTGCCTACCACCTACTAAATCTCTGCTATAGGAATAGTGCAGGAAAGTGGAGGAAAGTTGAAGAAAGCAGAACTAAGGTGAAGGGAAAAATGAAGGAAGTAAAGCAATGGGAATACACAGGCATAGCTACTATTGACATTTTGCTTCCCTTGTGTACAGTGTTTCATTACTCAAAGTTAGAAAGCAAATCCTAAAGCCTGCTACTTACCTGTGATTAAAACAACGCTGTAGAGTAATTATGTTTTCAATACCCTAGTGGTTGTTAATGTAATAGATCATCATTAAGACTACAGCCTCAATTCATAAACTGGCTCTTAGAAATGAAAGACATGAATGCATAACTTGCTTGTATTCTAAATGATACCAGTAATAACACCACCTCTCATCAGCTTATTTACATTAGAAGCACTCCACTGAAATGAACGAACACATAGATATGCTGATATAGATGCTGTAACACCTGGATTGAATCAATGTGCAGCTTATAAAAGATTAACAGTGACTAATACTTGGGTGTGCTAAGCTCTCCAGAGTCACCTTGAATATAATTAGATTGAAAAACCCTGCTGCATCCATAGGGAGGAGAAAGCTATTACTTATTCCTCCATTTCCTTTCAAGAAATGGTTAGCAGGATTTCAGAGTAAAAGGTGTTTCATGCAATGACGGGGCATAGCTGTGGAAATAACACCCAGCTTTAATCTCAGTCTCCGAGAATAGTGTCAATAGAAGCAGCGTGGCTGCGTAAACTGATTTACATCTGTTACTGCAAAACACTGCAAGTTATCCAATGCTTTGTTTCTTGATGTTTTGGACACCTTGTCATACTGTTACGAATTTTATTATAAGGTTAATCGTTGTGGCATTGAATCAAATTTTGCTTTGAGATGGAGCTTACCTCAGCTCAAAATCTGTTTGCTACAATGCTACATACAGTTCACTGTTTGGTCAAAAGTATTCAGGCATCTATTCTATTTAATTATTAGTTAATTTATCCAGACTCACTGCTATTACATTCATAATACGAAACTCCATACTAATACCCATGACTTGGGATGAGATTTAGGGTGGCCACCAACTTTTGTTTATGTAAAGTATATGAGTACAGCATGTAACAAAGTCACCCTACGATGGATTGGCACCCTGTACTGCCGACTAGGCACCAGCTCTTCTGTAACAAGGTCTAAATAGTAGTTTTTGTTTTTGAATTTTACAAATAACTGTTCCTCTATGACACTTGTCTTTACAGAGATAAAAGTTCTATTAGGTAAACCCTAAGTAGTAAGAACTTACAGTCGATAGAAACCCATTTGACAACTGAATTTTAGAGGTACAAGCAAGTACAATAAAAATGTGAGTAAAGAAAGACAAACAAATACTGAACTCTTTTAATTTGCATTTACTCATGATGCAAAATAAAATTCTCATGCTTACTTATAAATTAGACTATTAGTGGATTTTTCTTTATCACACTGACTAGTAGAAAAGTGATGTTAGCTGGCCAGTGTTATTCTTAAATAGTCCTAAATAGTGTACACTATGGCTAACACTGACATGAAAGGTGTCTGAATTCAGATAAAGTAATTTAGTATGATATGGGTAACTGTAATATAAACAATGAGGAAAATACTGTTTCATGGATCTGAAATGTCCATGCCATACAACTTTGGTCATATTGTCTTTGACCAGAAAATGTGCTAGTGGTTTATTGCAGGTACACTATAATGAATAGTTTGTGGACACCACAAACATTACATCCAAAACATGGATATTATTATGAGTTTGCCCCATTTGCTGGTACAAGAGACTTCTAAAAGGTTTTCCACTATATTTGGAACATGTTTGTGAAGTTGGCTTCTGATGTTAGACAATGAGCCCTGGCTCACTCTTTGGCATTCCAGTGCATTTTCAAGTTGAGGTGAGGTTAAGATTCTGTGCAAGCCAGCCAAGTCCTCAAACTAAACTGGCAAACCAACTCTCTGCGGACTTTAAGGACAGAGAGACAGCAGGAAGTTGATTAACTGACTTGTTGGAAGCAGAAACCTATACATGTGTCATATTTAGAGTCACAGGGGTATTCAGTACAATTCATTCTACTGCCACAATTTGTGTATGGAAAATCCAGGAATGTATGGTTTATATTGTGAATGTGTTATAAGTGAGTATTGTGATATAGCAGACCTCAAAAATTAGAAGGGATGTTCACATTTTGTTTTATATAGTGTATGTTTGGCAGTGAAGATAAAATCTTTTTTTCCCCACAGGAATCATGTGACCTGAAAACACTTCATACATGGTTATGTCAGTGGGTCTTCTATCAAGAGACCAGCTCCAAGCATACAGTGGTATGAAAAAGTTTGGGCACCCCTGATAATTTTCATGATTTTTCTTTATAAATCATTGGTTGTCCAGCTCAGCAATTTCAGGTAAATATATCATATAGCAGATGAACACCGTGATATTTGAGAAGTGAAATTAAGTTTATAGGTTTTACAGAAAGTGTGCAGTAATTATTCAAACTAAATTAGGCAGGTGCATAAATTTGGGCACCCTTGTCATTTGAATACCTTAGCAACTAATTACTGGAACACAAAAATTTGTTTTTTTAACATACACAAGTGAATCCAACTATGAGAAAGGGTTAAGGTGGCCAATTGGAAGTTTTTCTCCTCTTTGCATCTTCTCTGAAGAGTGGCAACATGGGGTTGTTCAACATCATGGTTCAGGGAAAGGGAAAAAAGCTCTCTCAGAGATTTCAGCTGTCAGTTTCCAACTGTGAGGAAAACATAGTGAGGCAATGGAAGACCACAGGCACAGTTCTAGTTAAGGAACTCCCGAAGTGGCCCAGACCAAGAAAAATCTCAGATAGGCAGAGGCGAAGGATGGTGAGAGAACAGTCATAGTCAAGCCACAGACCACCTCCAAAGACCTACAACCTCATCTTGCTGCAGATGGTGTCACTGTTCATCGTTCAAACTATACAGCGCACTTTGCACAAGGAGAGGCTGTATGGGAGAGTAATGCAGAAGAAGCCTTTTCTGCAGACACGCCACAAACAGAGTCACTTGAGGTGTGCTACAGCACATTTGGACAATCCAGCTTCATTTTGGAATAAAGTGCTGTGTACTGATGAAATAAAATTGAGTTATTTGGACATAACAAGGAGCGGAAAAGGAACACAGCATCCCAAGACAAACACTTGCTACCCACAGTAAAATTTGGTGGCGGTTCCATAATGCCCGCGGGACTGTGTGGCCAGTGCAGGTACTAGGAATCTTGTTAAAATTGAGGGTCGCATGGATTCCAGTTAATATCTCCAGATTCTTAAGAACAATGTTCAAGAATCAGTGACAAAGTTGCACCGAGGCCAACGACCCCAAACCCTGCTCATAATCTACTAAGGCATTCATGCAGAGGAACCAGTACAACGTTCTGGAATGGCCATCTCAGTCCCCAGACATGAATATTACTGAAAATGTGGGCTGTCCATGCTTGGAAACCATCAAAGATGACTGAACTGGAGATGTTTCTAAAGAAGAATGGTCCAAAGCACCTTCAACCAGAATCCAGACTGGAAGCTGTAGGAAGCGTTTAGCGGCTGTTATTTCTACAAAATGAGGATCTACTAAATATTGATGTAATTTTTCTGCTGGGGTGCCCAAATTTATGCACCTGCCTAATTTTGTTTGAATAATTACTGCACACTTTCTGTAAATCCTATAAACTTCATTTCACTTCTCAAATATCACTGTGTTCATCTGCTATATGATATATTTAACTCAAGTTGCTGATCTGAACAACCAATGATTTATAAACTAAAATCATGAAAATTATCAGCTGTGCCCAAACTTTTTCATACGACTATAACTGTCTTGCTTGCATTGTCATGTTTTGTAAGTTGCATATGCTGTGCATCAACACATTATTCTCATTTAAATGAATAGCAAGCTTATGGCATTTACCACAAGGCATTTAAACATTTATTACTTTTCTTTTAAATTGATTCATGCTAATCACTAATCATTTACATTTGAAAGTCATTCTTGTTTTTACAGACGTGAAGGAAGTGTATGAAGCTGATAAAATAAACCTTTGTAATTCTCCAACCACAGCCCAAACTCTGAACATGTATTATGGTTAGTTTTGGGAAGGTTTTGGCATTTGCCATGTGGTCATGTGGAAGAAGTTCTCACTTTCAGCTTGACATCTGACTCACAGACAGACGCTCATCATGTAGGCAGCAATGTAATGCTGGCATGTGGCATGCGAAACCAAAAATGATCTGACCATTTCAGTGATTAAAAAATGACATTTCAAGTGAAGAAATGTCATAAATCAACAAGTCCAAAAGTCTTGTGGTTTCAAAATGTCCAATTGCATTCACCAAAGCTTTGATATTTCTGAAACTGAATGATTGATGAGAACAGAAATTTGTATTGTCTTTAATTCTGTTGCATCGATGTGATATATTCGTACACTGATTGCTTTTGTTTAGCATTATGGATGTTTTTGTAGGCCATGGATAATAGAATGTAGTCCTGAAAAAAATTAAAATCCCACACTAAATGTGAAAATGCCTATCAGAGTTTGCTTGAAGCCTTAATGAGGCGCCCCTGTAAGGTTGACTTAATAAGTTTGTCTGACAATGATGGATGACCGCTCCAGGAGGATAGACACACCAATTGTTCTTGCAATAATGGTTTCTTGTGAAGTGGATTAATCTGACCATCAGACCTTTTTGTATGTGAGTGCATACATGTCTTAATAAAGGATGGAGCATGAATATTAGACTGTGGTTATTTAAAGCTGTCAAGATGTCTCAGCAATAGGGCAGTTAGGAAAAGTCTGCTTCTGCTATTTTAAGACCATTGTTCTATGTGAAAGTATGCATAGTTCTACATTTTATACAGGTCTTTGTGACTAATTTAGCCTGATTAGTAGACTGTACAGTAAGCATTCTCTCTGACAGCAGTGGTTAAATTTCATACTCTTTCAGCCCTAAGCTCCACTAACTTGAATACCACTATATTCCCTGATGAAGTCTCTCACATAATATAGTTATGAGTAAGATGGCAAACAATTTTGCCGGATCAGTTCTCATTAGTTGGTGTATGATCGCAAAAACAATGCATTAGTGGGAGCATCAACTGGATTAGCTGCTAAAAGCAGAAAGGGGGTTGCTCTCCAAATGGGTTTTAGGCCTGAAATCAGCATATCCATTTCATCTAACTTTAGAGACAAGGTATTAGCACTGAGACTTGCTTTCGGCCTTGGAAGCTAGAGTTATGTGGTTTTGTGATATATGGATATATTGGATCTGATTGGATCAGACACAGCAGTGCTGATGGAGTTTGTAAATACTCTATTCACTCACTACGTACTCTATTAGACACATTTACATTATTGCTCCACCTTGTAGATGTAAAGTCAGAGACAGTATCCTTTTCCTTTTTTAACCTTTTTCCTCCCACAGTCCAGAGACATGCATTAGCATAGTTGGTTACACTAAATTGGGCCGACCTCAGTGTATTTATGACTACCCAGCCAACATGTCCACGTGGGCCCCACACGGGTTTTTACTGGGATATATGGGTTTTATCTGGGCATGGGCTTAGCGTGGGCATTTTGGTGGGTAGTATTTGGGTCCCAGTTGGGTTACATTTGCAGACCTCATTTGGGTTATAAATGCAGGCCCCAGTGGCTTTAGGTCCCAGTGGCACCCACATGGGCCCTATCTGCATTTTAAATATATAGCCTAATGTTTAGATGAGCGACTACAAAAACCATTCGTCTATATACTGTAGAATACAACTTTGTGAGACAGCATGCAAAAGAATGGCAGAATTCTAGCTTTGGCACACAAACATAAATAATTGCAGGAGACATGCCATTTCAGCTTAATTTAACCAATTTTAATAACTGGTTAATTTGTTCAAAATGTTAACTTGTTCGCAAAATTACTGAACTTGGATCTGATTTATGGGGTACAGTACATGCACTTCCCCATTACAGCTTCCACACTCTACTATTCTTATTTGCCCCGCCTCCTATCCATCACCCCTCCCCATAAAATTCTGTAACTTTCTCCCGCCTAACATTGATTGGATTTACTACTGAATCTGTCCACAAAGTTCAAAGACATTACTGAGGTAAGAAATTAGTATATAATCCAGGTTCTTTAATTTTGTAGCATATATGTGAAAGAGCAATTTTGATTACTTGAGAATGTAATGCCCTGTGTTAGCTTAACTTTTATCAAACCTAGCGTTAGCTGGCTAGATTAGCTCACAGCCATTAGCTGTTATTATTGGCATTTAAGGTGGTAAACCCCTATCAGTTTTTAATAAGTAAGAGGAATAGTCTGTAAAAAATATATGCTAGTACTTATATGTACTTTTACTGTAATGAAACTCACACGGGTGCACAAGCGGCCATGCACATCGGTGATCGCTAAACAGCGGTGCTCCGCCCGTTCTCCGTGCTGTGATTATCGCTATATCAGAGAAGGAATGTGGATTTAAATTGCAGTACAAAGGAAATTTGCTTTAAAAGAAACTATCTAACCAGCATAATGTCACGATTTAAAACCTTTGGCTGACTTAGTCGTTGTGTTAGAGTAATCCTGCCCAAAAAAAAGCAGGAAGATGTTAATTTTTGAGCAGCTATACTGAACTGCATGCACCTGGAAAGGACCATTTCATCATAGAGACATTGCATATTGTATACTCATATGTGCATTTACATAGACTATTCACACAGATAAAACAATTTATTGCAGACATTTACGTTACATTACATTTACAACATTTAGCAGACACCCTTATCCAGAGTAACTTACAATTGGTACAGTCTTACAATCCAAGCAATAGTAGGCTATAGTCTTGCTCAAGGACCCAACAGTGGCAGCTTGGCAGATATGGAATTTGAACCCTGGACCTTCTGGTCCAGAGTCCAGTACCTCAACCGCTAGGCTACCACAGTCACACAGCTAGATGGAGGGCATCTCCACATTAACTGTTTCTAGTGGCCAAACATGAAATGTTGGAAACAATATACAAAGATTTACCAAATTTACAATTTACCAAAAAAAAAACCCAAATAAAAACCAATAAAAATGTCAAAAATTACTTATTATATCTGAATTATGATTAGCATTTTAAATGTAAGAGTAAACAACATGTATCAATTACATTTTTAAGCCATTAGTGTAGCTATTATAATCTGTCACTGACAACTATCCACACAAAACAGGCATAACACAATATGACAATGTATAACTTGCTTTAAGCACTTTTAAACTTGACTCGGCATTCAGTGGCTTTAAGCATGACTGATTGCACAGACTCCATCTTTGTTTCATTCGTTTTGTTGATTTTTTTTTTTACAGACAAGAGCATTTAATCACTATAAATGACAACTGGTCAAAATAAAGAAAATGCAGTGTTTTCAGATGTCAATTAATAAAACAAATAATAGAAAAAACAAGTGTATATTCATTTTGCAATGAAACAATACTAATGTTATAACTTGAAAAAGTTCAGAAATCAAAATTTTAATTTTATTGCTTTTATGTGTCTTGTCTTTCCTCAGTAAATAAGATTTGGTTCAGGGGATCACCTAATTAGTACCTCATTAAGTAGAATGAGGTGTGTCTGTGTTGGAGTTCATCAGATAGTGTACTGGAACTTTTGCCATACATGTAAATATGCTGATAAAAAAAAAAAAAATGGAATGGTCTCATTTTTTTCAGAGCTGTATGTTCAGCTAAAATATTATAGTGCATGGTGTGAATGTTACACAAGTGACTGATTTGTTACATATATATGTTACCACAGCTTATACAGGTACTCCCTATTTTACGATGGCCCGACTTATTATTTCGACTTTACAATGGAAATCCAATAGAAACATGAATATACATTAATCAGAAGTTGTACTATGAATTTTGAATCAGAATTTTCCCAGGCAAGCGATGTATACGCAGATCTCTCCCACACTCGGACTTGACCGTGCATGATGAAACACGTGGCTTTTTTCTGATAAAATGAGTAAGGACTATGTGCAACGGACAAAATGACAGAATTGAGTTTAAAGTCGCAGAACACATACAACTAATTGAGGAATCTGTTGCATCACGTATGGTGGAAGACAATTCTCATAACCCATTAGAAGATTTAAATGAAATTTATTATCATTCTCTGGAAACCCTTGAGAGTTCGATAAATTGTTCTCATGAGATCAACACTTCCCAACCAGCACTTGAATAATAATGTATTAACAGCTCATTTAATTTCAGTAGTGAAAATAATGCCCCTGCCTAACAGACATATACTGAGAATGACAACTTCAATAATTGAGTTCCCCTGCCCAGTCTGGAATTTGAATGACAGCAGTGACTGTGATTCTCATACTTCTGATAATAAAGAGGATTTTGCTAAATGGACAACATGATTTAATATTTCACATTCTGCATTGTCAACTTCACAAAAAATACTAAGAAGAAGGGTCTTAGTATTCCTTTGGATCCCAGGACCTTGTTTTCCACAGAAGGGGAATGCCATGTGAAACATATTGCAGGTGGCTACCACTTCAGAGTTGAAAATGCAATACTGACAGAGTTAACCACTTCAGGACAGCTGAATTAAGTGATTGATATTCTTATACTTTACATCAAGATAGATGGGTTACCTTATTTAAAAGTTCTAATGTTAGCTTGTGGCCCATGCTTGGTTAGATAAAAGCACTGCCTAATTCAAATGTACGTTTGATTGGATTGTATTCAGTCAGGCTCATCAAGGCCTTCTTCTGTGCACGAGTACCTAAAATAATTTGTTGATGATTAAAATTAGTTACTCAAGAGGGAATATATTTTAATGGCAAACACTACACAGCCACACCTGAGGCCTTTATTTGTGATGCACCTGCATGGGCTTTCCTTAAGTGTGTTGAAGGTCATTCAGGCTACAATGCATGTGAATGCTTTACACAGACACAGGTGTCTATGTAAATGGCAGAATGACATATCCAGATGTCATATGACTATGGCTCGTCTAGAGAACTTGGCAAGATCAATAACAGGCAATCTTAGGGAACAAAGTTGTCCCCTTTTTGGAAAGGGAGTGATGGAGGTGCTGTACTGGTGCAGGTGGAATAAGAGGTAAAACAGTAAATCAGTTCAACAAGTGTTTTATTTTACAAACCAAGTTAATGCAATATAAGAAACCAAGAAGTTTCCAACAACAATATTATATGCAAAACAGAACCAACCAATTCTTGTATTTACAAAGCTAGTGCATAAACATGACTGTACAAAAATATATTGTATATTGTGCTAAAACTCTAAACTACCAGGGAGAGAGAACTAGACAGCGGTGCCAAATAAAAAGGAAGCAAAGCAACAGCTGAACCTACTCTAAACAATAACCCAGGGCTAACAAAACACCTAGCACGACTGACTACTTGTACAGCGGGTGGCACATGCTTCTTACCTGGAGTGTCTGTACAGACCGTATTTACAGTATCCCCAAAACAGTGAGCAAACCTTCACAAAAACAAACGAACGGATACACTAAAGCACAATACAAATGTTCAAAAACCAGTACACTAAACAAACCACTGAATCACCTACTAAACAACACACCGCGTCTTGTAACAAAGTTGGAAATGGAATACGCTTCCAGAACGTGTTCCACACCTCCCATTCGTCGGCTTACGTGAGTCATCACGCAGAGTGCCAGCTTCTCCAACTATTAAATTAGGACAGAAATGAGAGAGGAGCACAGGAAAAAAAAGACGCAGCTACAAAAAACACTATACGTGCAGACACTTGCACATAAAAGCACCACACTGGTATTTCTCCTCTCATAGACCTACGTATTGGGCTAGTGATAAGTTTTGTTCTTGCTTACATGCATCTAGTATGCTTGGGTGTTGTAAGAAAGCTTATTTTTCTGTGCATTAAAGGTCCATCTAAATGCAGACTATCAGCTGATATACTTTCAGTTCTCAATGCTTGACTTCAGTCAGACATTATATACCTAGGACCTTCACTAGAAATCCAGATCTCTGCTTGAAGTTCGTATGTGGAAAGCCACAGAGTTCAGACTTTTTCTTTTATATACAGGACCTGTTGTGTTGCGAAGTAATTTATTAAGGAATGTGTATGGGAACTTCATGCTGTTGTCTGTAGCAGTAAGAACTTTTCTCAGTCTTGATTTATGTTTAGAATTTTGTGACTATTCTGGTGAGTTACTGAAAACATTTGAGGAGAATATTGCCATAATATATGGCCCTGAGTTTGTTATATATTATATATATATATTTGTTATATATGTATATATTGTGCATTCTTTGATTCATCTAGCCCAGGATGCACAGAAATGCCTGCCTCTTGACAGCATTTCATTTTTTCCACATGAAAACTTTTTAGGTAAAATAAAAAAAGATGGAAAGAAGGCCACTTCATCCTGTTCAACAAGTAGTGAAGTGCGTTCATGAGAAACAGAAAGTAAAAGCAGAAAAACAGACAAATTACAGAGATTACCACAGAAAACTTCATCTCTCTGGACGAGTACTTCAGGGATTTGAGACATGCAAACAGTACAAGCAGTTCCATGGTTAAAATGCTTTCATTTCTTGTGATACAATAGACAGTTGTTTTGATGTGAATGGTCAGATTGGCCTTGTGAGGAATATCCTGCATGCTTTGTCTGGACACACCTATGTTGCGTGTGAATTTTTTGTAAACATATAAGCATGTTCCAACTGTCCTATTGACTCTTCTGCTGCGGGAATCTGACTTGTAAACAGATTACCCAGGCAACTGCACATGATTTATGTAAACAAGTTCACAAAGAAACTGGCCCTTTTGCCATTTAATGACATGTTTATAGCCTTGGCCCTGCTACGTACGTAACTGCTGACATTCTGACATGATTTCCCCAGTATAATGCTACCCTTTTCGATTGTGGAATTTGTGAAATCTGGAACTGTTGCCATTATACCAAGAAACTGGTTTTCTAGGCCAGAAGACCAGTGCTTTTGGCCCACTTCATCTGTTGTCAACATTGATCGGGCAGAGGCATCAAGGCCAAAAGAAGATTGGCCAGTGTTCCAAATCGGTTTTCTAATAAAGGCTATTAAGTTTAAAAATTAGTGTTTTGCTTATGCATTATTATTTAATATTTTATGTCTTATCATTGTATGTAATTGTTTATGACCTGATATTTCTAATGTATATTAAACTACTAGAGATGCATGGTCAGAACTGGTCAAGATTTTAATGAATGGGTAGACAGTATCTGTTAAATATACTATGTAAAATTGTATTTATGGATGTCATTCCATAGCGGACTATCCTGCTACCTGAATAAAATTGCATAAAGCAGAAGTGAATTCTGATCTCCAGACTGACCCAGGACCTGAGGGAACTAAGCAGAAAAGAAGTTAGAACATACAGTGTGGCAAAAAAGTATTTAGTCAGCCACTGATTGTGCAAGTTCTCCTATTTTGAAAGATGAGAGAGATCTGTAATTTTCATCATAGGTATACTTCAACTATGAGAGACAAAATGAAAAGAAAATGAGAAAAAAATCCAGCAAATCACATTGAAGGATTTTTAAAGAATTTAATTGTAAATCATGGTGGAAAATAAGCGTTTGGTCACCCACAAACAAGCAAGATTTCTGGCTATCACAGACCTGTAACTTCTTCTTTGCTCTTCTGTCCTGCACTCGTTACCTGTATTAATGGCACCTGTTTGACCTCGTTATCTGTATAAAAGACACCTGTCCACAGCCTCAAACAGCCAGACTCCAAACTCAAGCATGGCGAAGACCAAAGAGCTGTCGAAGGACACCAGGAAGAAAATTGTAGACCTGCAGCAGACTGGGAAGAGTGAATCTACAATAGACAAGCAAGTTGGTGTGAATAAATCAACTGTGGGAGCAACTGTAAGAAAATGGAAGGCATACAAGACCTTTGATAATCTCCCTCGATCTGGGGCCCCACAAAAGATCTCATCCCGTGGGGTCAAAATGATCATGAGAAAAATCCCAGAACTATACGGTGGGACCTGATGAATGACCTGCAGAGAGCTGTGACCAAAGTAACTAAGGCTACCATCAGTAACACACTACGCTGAGATGGAATCAGATACTGCAGTGCCAGGCGTGTCCCCCTGCTTAAGCCAGTACATGTCCAGGCCCGTCTGAAGTTTGCCAGAGAGCATATGGATGATCCAGAAGAGGATTGGGAGAATATGATGTGGTCAGATGAAATGAAAATAGAACTTTTTTGGTAAAAACTCAAATTGTTGTGTTTGGAGGAAGAAGAATGCTGAGTTGCATCCCAACAACATCATACCTACTGTGAAGCATGGAGGTGGAAACATCATACTCTGGGGCTGTTTGTCTGCAAAGGGGACAGGATGACTGATTTCGTGTTAAGGGAAGAATGAACGGGGCCATGTATCGTGAGATTTTAAGCCAAGACCTCCTTCCATCAGTGAGAGTATTGAAGATGGAACATGGCTGGGTCTTCCAGCATGACAATTATCCCAAACACACCACTCAGGCAACAAAGGAGTGGCTCGCTAAAAAGCATTTCAAGGTCCTGGAGTGGCCTAGCCAGTCTCCAGACCTCAACCCCATATAAAATGTGTGGAGGGAGTTGAAAGTTCGTGTTGCCCAGTGACAGCCCCAAAACATCACTGCTCTAGCAGAGATCTGCATGGAGGAAAGGGCCAAAATATCAGATACAGTGTGTGCAAACCTGATGAAGACGTACAGGAAACATTTGACCTCTGCCATTGCCGACAAAAGTTATGTTTGCATTGAGTTGAACTTTTGTTATTGACGAAATACTTATTTTCCATCATAATTTACAATTTAGTTATTTAAAAATCCTACAATGTGATTTCATGGATTTTTTTTCTCATTTTGTCTCTCATAGTTGAAGTGTGCCTATGATACAGTCCTCTCTCATCTTTCTAAGTACTAGAACTTGCACAATCATTGGCTGACTAAACACTTTTTTGCCCCACTGTACATTTTTTAAGCCAGCCAACATATTGCCAAGTGTTTATCTGTACTAATACTAGTGGTTGTGGGAATTATACATTTCATACATGCATAAAAAATTGGTTAACTAAATTGCATTACTCAGTAAAAGATAGATGTTACTTAGATCTACAGATTGTGGTACTCAGTGTTTGTAGTTGTTATGCATGCACACAACCATACATCATTTCATGAGAGTAGAGCCTAGAATCATCTACAAAGAATATGAAGCTAATCAACCAGTTGAGTTGCTTAAGGATTGTACTTTGATAGTTGCATGACTCATTTTTAAAAAGGGAATATGTTTTTTAAAATGTTTAATTAGTTAGGCAATATTGTCCTATGTTTCAGACTCAGAATTATTGACTCTGAATCTGAGACTGAAGAGTTTGCTGAAAGAGCTGCTCCACTTCCAAAAAAAAGGCTGTTGTCAAAGGCTGTCCGACCACCAGTAGGAACACTATGTGGGAACCAAGCAGAAGCTAAATCTCTGTCAAACTACACAGCCAGGGCACTGGCTCATAACACACCTGATAGACCCTTAAGATCTGTTGACGCCCAAGCACCAACCAATGACATCCTAAGCACAGTTAGTAGTGACTCCCCATAGAACTACTGTACAGAGTGGAGTAGCACCTTTACTAAGAGATGACATGTCCCTTCGTATTCTTACCATGTTGGAGGAAATAAACAGAACTCAAGCTGTGTCTCGGAGCATGATCCAAGCCGTACTGAAGCAGCAAGACTGCAATATTACCATTCCCTCGATGTCTGAAGGAACCACCTTCCTATTAAAATCCTTCAAAGATGTGGAGGATATTGAGCTCAAACTCTCTGACCTAGCCTTCCACAAAAATGTAAATGTTCATTTAAAACTAGCAGGAAAAGTCTTATAAATCTGTAATTTTTGGTTGAAAATACCACTGAGCCTTCAAACAGGTACGTATGATAATGTAAAGTGATGGAATTGTTGAACAGGTTCTTGCACATTCCAGCAAATACGTTTTGTACAGATTGTGGAGGCTTATTACACATGTCTAACATGCACTATTCATGTGACAAAGGCATGGATAACAAGTAGACAAAGATGCTTTAAACTCATTGTGGATAATTAATATTCTTCATAGATATGTGTGTAATGATAGTAACCGATATTTGGTCAGTACTTTTATTACAAGAATCTAAACTAATTAGTGAAAACTAATTAGGAAAAGCAAATAGTGGAACATGTTAAGTTTCAAAGATGTTTCATTTAAATGTTTTTTTTTCATTTAAATGTTTTTTATATGCATTTGCAAGCTTGTGAGATTTACAACCCCAAATCAGAATAGGTAGGGACAGTATTCAAAACTCAAAACTAAAAAAAAAAAAAACAAACACAGTGTTCCATACATTTACTTAGATTTTTATTAATTGCAGGCAATATGAATATATAAAATATGAACCCAAGACATTTCATGTTTTTTTTGTGTTTTTTTTGTTTTTTTTGTTCAACTTTGTTCAGGGATGGTGGTAACCTGGCAGTGAAGGTACTGCACTATGGAACAGAAGGTCAAGGGTTCAACTCCTAACTCTGCCAAGTGTACCTGTGCCAAGCAAAAATTGCTTGGTTCTAAGCCTGTAAAAAACAACAACAAAAAAACTTGTAAGTCGCTCTGGGTAAGAGCGTCTGCTAAATGCTGTAAATGTAAATTAAATTTGTTAATAAACATACGTTCCTGCATTTCACACCTGAAACACATTGCTCTTGAAGTGATCTTTGTTGGTCGACCACTCCTGGGGAGGGTAACGATGGTCTTGAATTTCCTCCATTTGTACACAATCTGTCTGACTGTGGATTGGTGGAGTCCAAACTCTTTAGATATGGTTTTGTAACCTTTTCCAGCCTGATGAGCATCAACAACTCTTTTTCTGAGGTCCTCAGAAATCTGCTTTGTTCGTGGCATGATACACTTCCACAAACATGTGTTGTAAAGAGTAGACTTTGATTGATCCCTGTTCTTTAAATAAAATAGGGTGCCCACTCACATCTGATTGTCATCCCATTGATTGAAAACACCTGACTCTAATTTCACCTTCAAATTAACTGCCAAACACATACTTTGCCACTCATTTTCCTGAATAAATAAATGATCAATTATAATATTTTTGTCTCATTTGTTTAACTGGGTTCTCTTTATCTACTTTTAGGACTGTGTGAAAATCTGATAATGTTGTAGGTCATATTTATGCAGAAATCTAGAAAATTGTAAAGGGTTCACAAACTTTCAAGCACCACTGTAAGTTATTTTTAGTCTCCATTTATTCTAGCTGAATTTGAATAATTCATAGTTGGCCCAAAGCAGAATGCTTTTCTTAAAAAATATAACCAAAAAACATGTTGAGAAGCTGTCTCGAAGTGGTTTACCAATGCTTGGGACTGTGATGGAAACCGTGCACTGAGAGCACAGAAAGACTTTCAAAGGAGGGTAGGACATAGCCAAGTAGATCATTCTCTATTGAATACATATTTGTGTGAGAAGGTGACTATATGAAAAATCCTGTAAAGTTTGTTTAGGTCTGGGTCATAAAACGACAAGGATATTTATTGCAAAATAAATTTTCCTTGATGAAATGACCATTGATACGATAGTGACGTTGAAAAAACCAAATATACAAATAAACAAACCTCTCTGGAACATGCCAAATGGTCAATTTTGGACATATCCAATCATCAATGTGTTGTCCTAAATTGATAAACACAAGGCCACACAAACAAATCCTACTAACGAAAGCATGTCTGTTTTTAACCACTTAGTCTGTTTATTTACGATTAACATCTCAATGGTACTGTCCAATACTGTTATCTCTAGGATAAGGACTCTCCTGTTTCTCACCTGATTGCTTCAGTTCATCTATATAACCCCCATTATACCAGCACAACAAGATCTTTTCAAGTTTCTTTATACTGTGTTGAAATGCCTCTTAATTGGTGGAAATATGAGCAGCAGTTGGAATATAGTCAAAAAGTTATTAGTATTGGTTGCATATCCACACGATATACAGTGGGACAATAAAACTATATAGTCAGCCACTGATTGTACAAGTTCTCCTACTTAGAAAGATGAGAGAGGTTTGTAATTTTTATCATTTGTACACTTCAACTATGAGAGACATAATGAGAAAAAAATCCAAGAAATCACATAGTAGGATTTTTAAAGAATATAATTGTAAATTATGGTAACATAACCTTTGTGTGATGCCGGCGAAAGGAGAGAGACACACGCAGCGGCTGGATGTAGCACAGGCGGTGTTTATTACTGGAAGCAGACAAAACCATAACCAGAAACAGTCCAGGGTCGGTAACGGAGAGGCCAGAAGCAACAGAGCCGAGCAGGGTGAGGTGAGAGACGAGGTCAAAGACGAAAGCGAAGTTGGAACCAGGTATGTAATGCGATAATCAGAGTGCTTACAATCGAGGAGAGAACCAAGAGACTTAGCGAAGAAACTACGTAGCGAGAGAGTATACATAGGAGAGAGAGAAAGGCTGAGAAGATTGTAACAGGTGCAGATGATTAGAAGGTGGGAGAATTGGAATGTGGTAGAACGCAGGCGTGGTCCTCTGAACAGGCTGCAGGTGTGATAGTGCCCCCCACCGAAGGACTTTTGCAAGCCGAGGAACGGCAGATGCGCACGGGTCGAGACCCAGGTGTGGACTTGCGAGGATGACCATGGTGCCGGGGGCCTGGAAGGTCAGGGTGAGCTGTATGGAACTCTTGGACGAGGAGCGGGTCCAGAATATCCTTGGCCTCCACCCAACAGCAGGTGGCCGTAACTCCGGGCCGTAACCCTCCCAGTTAGCAATGACAGAGGTCAAACGTTTCCTGTCAGTCTTCACCAAGTTTGCACACACTTTAGCTGGTATTTTGGCTCATTCCTCCATGCAGATCTCCTCTAGAGCAGTGATGTTTTGGGGCTGTCACTAAGCAACACGGACTTTCAACTCCCTCCACACATTTTCTATGGGGTTGAGGTCTGGAGACTGGCTAGGCCCTCCAAGACCTTGAAATGCTTTTTACAGAGCCACTCCTTCGTTGCTCAAGCTGTGTGTTTGGGATCATTGTCATGCTGGAAGACCCAGCCACGTTCCATCTTCAATGCTGTCACTGATGGAAGGAAGTTTTGGCTTAAAATCTCACGATACATGGCCCCGTTCATTCTTCCCTTATCAAGGATCAGTCGTCCTGTCACGTCTGCAGAAAAACAGCCCCAAAGGATGATGTTTCCACCCCCATGCTTCACAGCAGGTATGGTGTTCTTGGGATGCAACTCAGCACTCTTCTTCTTCCAAACACGACTAGTTTAGTTTTTACCAAAAAGTTCTATTTTGGTTTCATCTGACCACATGATATTCTCCCAGTCCTCTTCTGGATGATCCCTATGCTCTCTGGCAAACTTCAGATGGGCCTGGACATGTACTGGCTTAAGCAGGGGGACACGCCTTGCACTGCAGGATCTGAGTCCCTCTCACCATAGTGTGTTACTGATGGTAGCCTTTGTTACTTTGGTCCCAGCTCTCTGCAGGTCATTCATCAGGTCCCTTCTGTGTAGTTCTGGGATCACCGTTCTCATGATCATTTTGACCCCACAGGATGAGATCTTGTATGTCTTCCATTTTCTTACAATTGCTCCCACAGTTGATTTATTCACACCAACCTGCTTGCTTATTGTAGATTCACTCTTCCAGCCTGCTGCAGGTCTACAGTTTTCTTCCTGGTGTCCTTCGACAGCTCTTTGGTCTTGACCATGGTTGAGTCTGACTGTTTGAGGCTGTGGACAGGTGTCTTTTATACAGATAACGATGTAAAACAGGTGCCATTAATACAGGAAACGAGTGTAGCACAGAAGAACTTTTTAAAGAAGAAGGTCCAGGTCTGTGAAAGCTAGAAATCTTGCTTGTTTGTGGTGACCAAATACTTATTTTCCACCATGATTTACAATTGAATTCTTTAAAAATCCTACAAGATGATTTCCTGGATTTTTTTTTTCCAATTTTGTGTCATAGAAGTGTACCTATGATGAAAATTAAAGACTTCCATCATCCCTCTAAGAAGGAGAACTTGCACAATCAGTGGCTGTCTAAATACATTTTTGCCCCACTGTATAAAAATTAATTGCATGGCAATAGGGTATGTATTGTATTATGTAGCATATGCAGATGATATACATGTGGTAGGACACATTAAATGTACAATGGTGATAAGATCATTTAGCTGTACATTCATATATTGTCCCTTATATATGAGGGGCATCTGGCATCATAAAGTTGATAAGGCATTTGCCTTTTTGATAAACGGTGATGTTTAGATTTTTCACCAAGCCCTTATTACTACAGCGAGTGAAAGATATGCCTCATCCAGGCTTCCACCCATTAAAGACAGTGAAAGACATCTCCCTTCTTTAGCCATGGCTAAAGTGCTTTGCTAATAAATGTCTTCCCCTCTGGAGATAACTGCATAAAGGGATACAAGGATATGTCAGTAGAAAATCTCTGATACAGCTTTTAATGTGTTGCACAAATGACTGCAGCTAATCATCACGGTGAGACTGGCAGAACTTGTGAACTGCCATGGCCGATAAAATTGATTCACAGTCTCTAGTGAAAGTACTGTTCTCTCTACCTGCTCAGATCTGAGATCAGTGCAGGGAAAACGGAGTCCCATTCCCATAATAAAGCTTATGTCGAAGAACGGAAATACCATGATGAGCGTAATGGTCCTGAATAAGTGTGTCGATACCCAGTTAAACTGAAACTGCTTGGAAAATGCTTCAGGCTCATTGCCCACTTGGATTGCAAACTAGAAAGGAGTGAAATCACCAAATGGCACTAGGGGCTAATCCACCATCCACTCACTGCTGACTGTTTGTTTGTGGTCACGCATCACCATGACAGGCAGAACAAGGACCAGATGGCCCTGTGCATGAGGGCCTGTTTGTTTGCTTTACACTCTCCTACAAATGGTACAAAGGTTACCTGGGATTGACTTTTGAATTCTTGCTATGGAGGGGTTTGTAAAACCCCTTTTTTTCCTTCAGCATTTAAGAACAGACCAGATAAAGCTTGCTGAACATTTCCTAACATTTTGAGAGTTTATCTAGCATCTGCTAGAATATTTGCTCACCTTCCAAAAAACACTTACCAAAAGTCCAAACAGGGACCTAGTATGTAGAAAGTGTTCATTGATCACCTCTAACTCACACCTTGGCTTCCATGTTTTGAGAATGAAGTGTAAGTGGGCTGTTTGCCTATGAAAGTTCATTAAATGGCTCATCTTCTTCTTACTATGTTACCTTTAGAAAGTGAGAGACCTCAATCCTGCTGTCATGGCTTTTTTCAAACACACCCTGTCTTTTGTACCAGTGCTGAATTCCTAAAGGATCAAGTTACGCAGCTTGAAAAGATTTTCACTTAACAAATTCCTATGTTTACATCCATGACTCCTAATGGTATTAATCAAATTTACATCTGGGTTTTGTTCCAGTGAAGGTCCTGAAATTGTGTTTTTCACAATGCTTCGTAGCTGTTGTCTTATACACTTGTGGGTCACTTTTATCTGCAAGGGAAGTTAATTCAGTCCTATTTCTAGAACAATTTAATTTAGTCTCATTTGCAAAGCTGAAACTTCTCTCTC
Source organism: Ancistrus triradiatus (assembly GCA_025084515.1). Classification (NCBI taxonomy): domain Eukaryota; kingdom Metazoa; phylum Chordata; class Actinopteri; order Siluriformes; family Loricariidae; genus Ancistrus; species Ancistrus triradiatus. The sequence goes on from JAJAGP010002233.1 coordinate 126,425, forward strand.
AGTTACTTCAATGAATTCCTCTCAAGTTTTGGCCAGTCTTACTTCCAACTGCTGTAGCATATGGTGACTGGGGGTCCAGAGGAGTGACGTTTAGCTGTCTGCATGTGACAGACTCTAATTACTCACTCATTAGTACCCAGGTGGCAATTCTATTTGACCCACATGAGCACATATGCACACACACATTCACACATAGGTTTTTCCACCACTCCCACACTTCAGCAGCTGTAGGTTCTGGACAGACAAATAAACCAAGAGACGGGAGGTTAATTACCATTAGCATGTCTCTGTTTATGTCACTGTTAAGCAGGTAAAAATCCCACTTGATTGTTTGTACTTGTCTTTCTTCAAATGTTAAGTGTTTGAATGTAATCACTCCGTACTCTTGCAAATACTTTGAAGTCTCTTACTGGTGTGTGGGTCTAAGCAAGACCAATTAGGTCTGTTGGTTCATTTGGAAATAGATCTCTCTCTCTCTCTCTCTCTCTCTCTCTCTCTCTCTCTCAATTCAATTCAATTCAATTCAATGAGCTTTATTGGCATGACTGTCACAGTGGGTACGATATTGCCAAAGCATTGAAAGACATTGTTTTATACATATCACAAATA